>JAVJIF010009304.1:0-183544 GCA_038442645.1 Agave tequilana | reverse complement strand
AATCATATATTTTAAGAAGTTTTTGACAAAACGATGCAAGTTCATCATAAGGCATCTTATCATCATTGTCAACCTCAGAATCGGAGTTTACCTCAAGGGGGTCATCCCCTTGGACCATGTAGAAAGTAGTACTTTCTTATCCTAGTCACTTTCCTTATGATATTGCGTTTGTTCCCAAAAAAGATGAAAAGTGTTTTATACTACAAAAGCCGAATGAATATTAGAACCTATATAATAATCTTCCTTTAGGGTAGACTTAGAGCATGGATGACTTTTTCATTAGCTTCTAGATGTTTACCATTAACAAAGTATGAATTTTTAATAGTGGTAAAATAAACATGAATTCTTAAGGCCTTGAGATACATGGACATCTTAACTTTTTAAGTTTGGAAGTTAAGGAATCAAACATAGAGGTGCAAAAAAATCTATGGTCTGTATGTAAATGTTATGATTAGCAAAAATAGATCTTTAACTCTACCTGTTAGACCCAAATCAAGAGCACCAAGCTCTGATACCAATTGTAGGTCACCTAGAGGGGGTGAATAGGTGACTTATAATCTAATGCACAAACAATATGTGTAGGTTCACCTAGAGGGGGGGGTGATAGGTGATGGCTAATCTAATGGTCACTTAATGCCAAATAATGCGGAAGTATAACCTATTATGACCTAAACTAAACTCGTACACTAAACACCACGTATAACACAAGAGTGTTGCCGATTCCCCGTGAAGGGCTCTGACAAACTCCTCTAATTCCTCTTGATAGGGTTCAGGTGCCGCGTTGGCTCTTTTGGTTAAATACAAGTGTTAGCAAACAATCCCAAGCAAGTGTACAATTAAGCACACAATATATCAAGCATGTAAAGATAAGACAAGTAATAGCTGCAAGATATAAACAAGAGAGAGAGAGAGGAGAGAGAGAGTGAGTGAGCAATCGCAAGCACAGGGATTTGTTTCGAGTTCGAGCACACTTGCTCTACATCCCCGCCTTCGACACACGAAGGATTTCCACTATAATCGATCCCCGGATCACTCGGTGCCGCACATCTACAAGCTCTCGGACTCTCTAGCCCGTACACACGCAAGCCCCACAAGCTCCGCCGAGGCCGCACCTCAAATCAAGAGTTTGCACCCGAACTCGAAAAACCGAGTCCTCACTAGGACCCAAAACAATGCGAACACAACTGTCCGCCTTCTCAAAGGAACAAAGAAGAAGTTTTTGGTGATCACAACACTTTGATCACCTAAAAATAATCTCACTACAACACTCCTATAGGATGAATAGAAATGGATAGCTTAAGTGTATGTGTGAGAAAAACAAGGAAAGAGATGGTGGAGGAAAACTCAAAGATCTCTTTTAAAATATTTGATAAAATCTTCCCTTTTGAGAGGAAATATTTGCTCTCAAATTTTGTGGAGAAAAACCTCTGAAAAGGATTGGAAAAACTAGCTCAAAAATACTCTCCAAATCTTGGTGAAAACAACAAACCCCCAAATTTATAGGCTCAGAAAAACTAGCCGTTGGGGTTCTGTCAGGCTTGTCGGTCGACCGTCCGTCGGCCGACTGGCCAACGGTCATTTCAGACCGTTTGAGCCATCGGTCGACCGGCCGGTCGACCGAGCCAGGATACAGAGAGCAATCTCTCTGTCCGGTCCACCGCGCGGTCGGCCGGGGCCTTTCCGAGAGCAGAACTCTCTGACGGTCGACCGGGTCGGTCGGCCGGCCATCCTGCAGAACTGGCGTGCAAGTCTGTACACGTCGGTCGACCGGGTCGGTCGACCGGCTGAAGCCAGGTCAGGTCTGAACTAGGGATTAAAACTTGGTCTTTTGGCGCACATAAAAAATCCCATAAATACTGAAAAATATACAAAAATAGTTTTAACCAATATACTTTGATAAACAAACATGCTTGCAAAAATCAAGGCATGTTGCAAATGATTTGGACTATTTTTGTTACTTGGAAATATTGGCTCAATTGAAAACTTGTATTTTTCTAAAACTTGTTTTCCAAACTTCTTCATGATACAAAAATAAGATATTTTGAATTCATTAAAGCATAGTGGTGTATGGATATTGATCCACTACACAAATAAGATATCTATGCTTTTGACATTAGCATTAATTATAGTTTTGGTTTCAAAAGACATGTACATGAGAACACCAAAAACCAAAATAGTATTTTTCAAAATGAAAGTCTTTTCTAAATCTGAAAATTCTTTTATGAAAAGACAACTAAATCAAGAGAGTTGTGTGATATATACTTGAGCAATCCACCAACTATTCTATCCTTTACATTTTATCTAAAAACAAAATCTTCTAAAAACAAACCTAGACTCAAGTCTTCATCTTCTTGAAGTCTTCACTTGAAGCCTTCTCATCTTCTAGACTTGGTCCAACACGATCCAACGAGCTCAACTCTTGATGTGTCTTGATGCATAGGCTCGTGAATCAACCGGTGCTAACTCCAAAACTTGACTTTAAGTCCTTTGTTGAAGCTCCACACCTACTAAGATCTTGATAACAAATCTGTCACTAATTAAACACAAGATCATTAGTACTATAATTACATGAGTTGATCATCATCAAAACTAGAGTGATGGGCCTTTGGGCCAACAATCTCCCCTTTTTGATGATGACAAAACTATGAAGTTATATATGCATGGATTAGTAAAGCTTCAAAGAAGCTCCCCCTTAACTCATGCATAACAAATAACAATATAATATGGAAATGAAGCACATGATATGTATGCAAATCAAGGAGATAAACATGCTAACAAGCATAAAACAAATCAAATTCTTTTTCTCCTATTTGCAAAAAAAAACGTATATGCATAAACATAAATCCTTTAACCACAAAAGCATGCATATATACCAAATACCTCTCCCCCTTTTTGTCACTCATCAACAAAGGGGTTAAAGTAAAACAAAGTCATCAAATTTTTTTCTCCCCCTTTTTGTCCGAAACAAAGAAACAAAGAAGGGGTCAAAATCAAATCAATCAGAAAGGTTTATGCGATATACATTCATGAAGAGGAAGACGCTAAGTTAGCTTCCTTACACATATGCATTACATGAAGAAGGGATGACAAGCCCCCAATTCACGTAACACACTTATGTAATGCATAAGAGGAGATGTGAAGCTCCCCTACACACGTGTACCACATAAAGAAGAGTTGTCAAGCTCCTCAATATACAATACACTCAAATGAATCTATATGTAGAAGAGATGTTAAGCTCTCCTTGCATATAGGCAATACAAATCAAACATTTTGAATTTTTCTTATAAAACAAATTTGAATTTTCTTAATAAAACAAATCTTAGAATTTTTCTTAAAATATTTATTTTCTTATCATAAACAACTTTGTGCTTTAAACATGTAAAACAATTTAACTCAAGCACAAATAACTCATATATAGTATGAAAATGAGTATACCAAATGAAATTGATACATACATATATGGGAAACAAAATATGAGTATATACAAAAGAAGTTCATATTGATACCAATTGAAAATATCCAATGATACCAATAGAAAAATAAGCTTAAGTGTATACATCATATAATCTACCACATGAAGAACTCGAACTAGTTAAATGAAATTGTTTGAAACTAGTACGAAATCCTTCAATCAAGGAATAATAAAATATTTTTTCATGAAATATGTGTAAATCACATGAAATGGAATGAAGCTCAATATTCCTTTAAATAAGACAATGTGAAAATTATCATAAATTTTGAAAACATAAAAATCACACACAAAATTTTTATTAAAAAATTATATTCAAGATATATGTATGTTTTGACAACACAAGAAGTATACATACATATCCCTAAACACAATTGAGTTCATATATATAGATTTGCATGAAAGGCAAATGACTCAAGAGGTATCCATGTATATCTTAAAGTTTGGCAAAATAAACATATTCATGAAATGAAAAACACATGCTCATAAAAAAAAAAAAAAATAAAAAAAAAATCCAAAAGGGATACAAGTTTAAAATGTAGGATTATCAAAACTAGGCTATACTAGCACACCAAATAGGCACAAATAAGCAATCAAACCCAACCTATATATTTATTTGTGACCCATAATATGTACAAGTATAAATCCTAGTGTTGACAAAAACTACATTTAAACTAATATTCAATTCATGAAAGATCAAATCTTGAGAATATAAAAGAATTTATCCAATGGATTAAAAATAGGATCATGTGTATAACTTATAAACTAATTGAAGAATAAATAACTAGTATAAAATAGTTTTTGAACGACTAGTTAAAAATCCTTCAAATACATCATCATAATGTTTTTCATAAAAACATAACTAAGTACATAAAGGTTTAATCACTCATGGTCTATAAAGCTCAAAAGATCATGAAACTAAGTCATGAAATAATAAATGAAGATGTGAGTGTTAAAAGATCATGTAAATAGCATTTTTATGAAAATAGTCATTTAAGCTCAAAAAGATCATAAGTCACATTTTAATAATGAAAATCATTTTTCATTAAAACACTAATCTTCATGGTAAATGTATGATTTATCCAAAACTAACAATACACATACATATCCCAAACATAAAAGAGTCTATTTAAGGTATTTGCATGAAGGCAAGAGACTCAAAAAGGATACATGTATATTTATTAGATTTGAATAAAAATGCATATACATGAAGTAAAACACGAAAATTGGCAAAACAAGTGTAAATGAGGAAATCATCAAAACTAGCTTATACATATACATATAGTGGGTACAAATGAGCATGAAATGCAAACATATATGAATCAATTGTTCTCACTATTTGTACATGTATAAATACAAGTTTTAATGGAATCTACATCTAAACATGAATTTACCACATGAAGTACAAAAACAATTAAAAATGAACATGCTATGAATATGATATATGTAAAAAGCATGTACATAAAAAGTAGGAGTTTAGAGATTGTTACCAACTCCAAGCTCCAAGCTTGGTGGTCTTTCCCACCAAAACCTCCTTGATAGCGGTGCTCCAAATATGTGTCCTTTTAGTTCAAGTGCCCCACCATCAAGGCACCAAATATCTTGTGAGAGCCCTCACCTACATCAAATACACAAGGTGGGGATTTTGATACCCATATTTTTCTTGGGTCCTTTGGGTTAGTCTTGTAAGGAACCCAAAAATTTTTATTATTCGCAAAATTAAAATGATGCAACTTGTCATAACAAAATTTGCTAAATGGCCTTTGCGGCCACAATGTGTACATGTGTACCCTTAGGATGCTTATGTGCAGGAATGTGATCATGACGTGCAACATATGCATATGCATGATGATGTGCATGAGAATGGAGCTTGTTTCTTTGAAAACATAGACTCCAACCTAGAATGATTATGCACATTTGCTCAAAATTGAGCTCAAACAATTAATTTTATTTTTTAAAAATTTAATCTTACTATTATCAATGGTGGCATGTAAAGCATGGTGAGATTGTGAAACAATTTTCTTTTTCTTTTGAAAACTTTTTCTTGTTCTTTTTCAATCATTTTTCTTTTAAAATATTATTTTCTTGAAAAACGACTTCCTTTTGTTTTAAACCAAAATAATTTCATTTTCAAAGATTGTTTTCTTCACAAAGATTATTTAATTTGGACATCAAGGAAACATTCTCATTTTTCAAATCTTCTTTTTCTTTTTCTAAACATGCAACCTTAGTTCTAAAAGAATCATTCTCCTTATGCATGCAATCAAATTTCTTTTTCAAAGTTTATTATCTTTTCTAAGCATGTCATATTTCTCAAGTAATTGTTGGCAAAATGAAGTGAGCTCATCATATGACATGTTAACATCTTCTACCTCGGATTCGGTAGTTACCTCAAGGGGGTTATCCCCTTGGACCATATAGCATAAGTTGGAGGTGTTACTTCCAACGTCCGAATCGCTCCCCGCATAATATAGATCCTTTTCGCAAGGGAGGTGATGATGTTCCAAACTACAAAAAGCCGAATCAATGTTAGAAATCCTAGATAAATATTCATCATTTAGGGTAGACTTTAAAGCATGTAGGGCTTTTGCATTAGCCTCAAAATTCTTGCCATTTAAAAAATAATCATTAGTGATGGCAAGGTAAACATGAAATGCCTAGGGCCTTGAGGTACAAAGACATCTTAACCTTCCAAATTTGGATGTAAAGAATGTCAAAGGTGGGTGGTGACATGAAGTCCATGGTGTGTGTACAAAATATTGTGATTAGCCTAAAATGAGGATCTTTAACTCTAGGTTGTTAGACCCAAATCAGAGTACCAAGCTCAAATACCAATTGTAGGTTCACCTAGAGGGGGTGAATAGGTGATGGCTAATCTAATGGTCACTTAATGCCAAATAATGCGGAAGTATAAACTATTATGACCTAAACTAAACTCTTACACTAAACACCACGTATAACACAAGAGTGTTGCCGAATTCCCCGTGAAGGGCTCTGGACAAATTCCTCTAGATTCCCCTTGATAAGGGTTGAGGTGCCGCGTTGGCTCTCTTGGTTAAATACAAGTGTTAGCAAACAATCCCAAGCAAGTATAACATTAAGCACACAATATATCAAGCATGTAAAGATCAGACAAGTAATAGCATGCAAGATATAAATAAGAGACAAAGAGAGAGAGAGAGAGTGAGCAATCGCAAACACAAGGGATTTGTTTCGAGGTTCGAGCACACTTGCTCTACATCCCCGCCTTCGACACACGAAGGATTTCCACTATAATCGATCCCACCGGATCACTCGGTGCCGCAACACCTACAAGCTCTCGACTTCTAGCCCGTACACACGCAAGCCCCCAAGCTCGCCGAGGCCGCACCTCAAACCAAGAGTTCGCATCCGAACTCGAAACAACCGAGTCCTCACTAGGACCCAAACAATGCGAACACAACCTTCCGCCTTCTCAAAGGAACAAAGAAGAAGTCTTTGGTGATCACAACACTTTGATCACCTAAAAACAATCTCACTACAACACTCCTATAGGATGAATAGAAATGGATAGCTCAAGTGTATGTGTGAGAAAAACAAGGAAAGAGATGGTGGAGGAAAACTCAAAGAATCTCTTTTAACACTCTTGATAAAATCTTCCCTTTTGATAGGAAATATTTGCTCTCAAATTTGTAGAGAAAAACCTCTGAAAAGGATTGGAAAAACTGGCTCAAAAATACTCTCCAAATCTTGGTGAAAACAATGCCCAAACCCCAAATTTATAGGCTCAGAAAAACTAGCCGTTGGGGTTCTGTCAGGCCTGTCGGTCGACCGTCCGTCCACGCCGACCGGCCATGGTCATATTTCAAACCGTTTGAGCCATCGGTCTCCAGCCGGTCGACCGAGCAAGGATACAGAGAGCAATCTCTCTGTCCGGTCGACCGCGCGGTTGGCCGGGGCCTTTCCAGAGAGCAGAACTCTCTGGACGGTCGACCGGGTCGGTCGGCCGGCCATCCGCAGAACTGGCGTGCACGTCTGTGCACGTCGGTCGACCGGTCGGTCGACCGGCTGAAGCCAGGTCAGGTCTGAACTAGGGATTAAAACTTGGTCTTTTGGCTGACATAAAAAATCCCATAAAATACTGAAAAATATACAAAAATAGTTTTACCTATATACTTTGATAAACAAACATGCTTGCACAAAATCAAGGTATGTTACAAATGATTTGGACAATTTTTGTAACTTGAAAATATTGGTTCAATTGAAAACTTGTATTTTTCTAAAACTTGTTTTCCAAACTTCTTCATGATACAAAAACAAGATATTTTTGAATTCATTAAAGCATAGTGTGTATGGATATGATCCACTACACAAATAATATCTATGTTTTTGACATTAAGCATTAAACATGATTTTGGTTTCAAAAGACATGTACATGAGAACACACCAAAAATCAAAATAGTATTTTTCAAAATGAAAGTCTTTTCTAAATCTGAAAATCTTTTATGAAAAGACAACTAAATCAAGAGAGTGTGTGTGATATATACTTGAGCAATCCACCAACTATTCTATCCTTTACATTTTATCTAAAAACAAAATCTTCTAAAAACAAACCTAGACTCAAGTCTTCATCTTCTTGAAGTCTTCACTTGAAGCCTTCTCATCTTCTAGACTTGGTCCAAACACGATCCAACGAGCTCAACTCTTGATGTGGTCTTGATGCATAGGCTCGTGAATCAACCGGTGCTAGCTCCAAAACTTGACTTTAAGTCTTTTGTTGAAGCTCCACACCTACTAAGATCTTGATAACAAATCTGTCACTAATTAAACACAAGATCATTAGTACTATAACTACATGAGTTGATCATCATCAAAACTAGAGTGATGGGCCTTTGGGCCAACAATATGGAATTAAAACTATTTATGCAAACTAAAACAATTAGGCTAATACACAATATATAACCAAAGAGTGTAGCTAAATTCCTGGTGAAGGGCTTTGGACTTCTCCTCACGATTCCTCTAGGTTTAGAGTTGAGGTTCTACTACATCTCTCTTGGTTAAATACTAGTGTGAGCAAAATTACTGTTGGCCCAAATGTTACACTCTCCATTTATATACGTTTTGATGATAACAAACCATATAAAAGCTATTTGATACTAATAAAGATTCTAAAATGAATTTCAGGTTTGTACAAGTCTTGATGGCTTTTGATTTCTATAAGCATGTTGCAAAGTTGATGGCGCTACAAGCATGTTGTAAGGTTGATGGTGCATGAGGAATTTTTCAAAGGAGAGGAGGCTCTAGCTCGGCAACGCGGTTCAGAAACATCTTCTTATATAGTTTTTATATTTTAGTTTGTTAAAGGATAGTATATAGTGTTGAAGCTTAAATTTCCCACACACAAAATTGCACATGTTTTTCAAAAGATTATTTTGTCTCTTGTGTAAAATATTTTTAATAGACCTATTTCAGTATTTGCAAACTCAATTTATTGTATTTTACAAAGTCTTGACAAAAGTCAATTTTGAAACTAAACATATCTGCAAAAATATTTTCTCAAAATTCTGTTTTGACCTGTTGCGGTCGACCGGCTCTATTACAGGTCAAAACGGTCGACCGCAGTTTTGACCGTTGGGTGCGTGCATGTGTGCACGTTATCCGGTCGACCGGGCGATCGACCGGACCCCATGTCGGGCGACCGGGCAGTCGACCGACTGACTACACCCAACTCTCTGTTTGGGACGGTCGACCGGGCGGTTGACCGAAGCCTGCTAACGGTCAGAAATTTTTGAAAACCGGTCGACCGGCCGGTCGACCTTGAGTGTTTTCTCAGCCAAACGGCTAGTTTTTTAAACATGTTTTAAAACTTGTTTTTATTCTCCAAACGTAGTTTTAGGCTGGTTTTGGATCTTATCCTTCCTGATTAGTCAAATTAACATTTACCCTTTAATCCCTACCTATATCCTATAAATAAGGGTGGATGGGGTTGAGAAAAAAAAAACATTTGCAAAGAAATCAAAAGTTTGAGTATTCTTGAAAGAAGTTTTTATTCCCAGTTTTTGTGCTCTAATCTTTGATTTTTCTCTGAAGTTTTTGAATTAAACTCTCTTCTACTTTATTTTATTTTCACTTACAAACCTTGAGCTTCAATCCTATACATTATTCTCCAAGGTTTTGTGAAGAAAAGTTTTTCAAAATAAAGTTTGTGGTCTTTTGATCACCAAGTGATTATTGTATTTGTGGCTCCACTACCTCTGGACTAGAGGAGTGTGATTGAGGAGTTAGGTACTTCCTAGTAGTTGTAATCCTTTATGAAATTTCTAGTGAATCGGAAACCTTCTGGGTGAAGTGGGGATATAGGCTGGGTGCTCGTACCTCGAAACAAATCTCTGTGTTTGCGATTGGTTTACTTGTGTTATTAACTTGCTTTTCATTCATTCCTATATTGTCAATCTATACTCTCACAACAAGATTGCATTGCACACTTCAAACTCTTATTTAGAGGAATCACGAGGAAGGAGTTCAGAGCCCTTCACGGGGTATTCGGCTTCTAATCTTATTTTGAGTGATTGTTGTATCATCTCATTTTTAAATTTGTGCATTGATTAGCATAATCACCTATTCACCCCCCCTCTAGGTGATTTCAATTGGTATCAGAGGTAGGACTCTAGTTTTGGCTTCACATCCTTAGAGAGATCCTATAAATTGCTAATCACTATTTTCATATGTTCATTCATACACTAGTAAAGATGGCCGATAACATAAGACCCCTCCAAAATTTGATTGTCACGCCCCGCTTCCCAAAATACGCGAAAAAGGAGGCGCGACGAGAGTCGGCGACATATATACGTAAGGAAAATACCCCACGTATACACGCTAAGCCTAAATGTAACCTGATCAAGCTATAAATCAGAAGCATAATAATCAATGGTCACTGCAATAATACAATAAGACTACACAATGATAGCAGATGAATAATGACAAGAAGATCGCAGCTGAAAGCGATAAAGGTAGAATCAAAGATGGCAGAAATATAAAAGAGATGAGGATACCAGAAACGGAAGAATGAGCGTCCAGTTCCTCGCAAGACGTACAGTCTCGTCGAACACCTGCACATTAGAACAATCGTCCAATATCTGGACGTGCAAATCCAGGGTCGTCAGAACGCGACCATGGTGAGTGTGTGTGTAAAGGGGAAAGAGCTCGTGCAGAAGAAACCATGTGCATATATAACAGTAAGAATAACTGCAGATAGAAAGACTAAATAACACAATAAATAACTGAACAGTAACACATATGATAAAAACATGAATACAGGTAGAAGACAACTGACACAACTGTAAATATGCAATCAATGTTAAGGCATGTAATCTATCACATGTCACTAGGTTGGCATCCAAGTCTGGTCATAAGTCTGGTCCTGGTTACAATCATGTGTACCGTCATATGTCATAAGGCAGGATAACCATTCAGGGCATAACACAATGTGTTCATTCAAAACATTCAATAAACAATCAGTAGTGTTCTATGTTATCTTTGTCACTTTCCCACCGGCGTCCCACAACATCCGACAGTTCACCCTGGAGCCCGCACATCCAGTAGAACTCATCCGAACTCCGATATGCGGGTATCATTGTTCGAATAGGGAAAGAGAACCAAATAACATGCATTCAAGGTGTTATCAACATACAAGTGCGTGTGGATGCTAATAGGCACTGAGAATGTAATATCACGCTAACACCAGGTGGCACAATCAGTAGATAGCCCTACAGATTCAAGAGGTGGCCCCCACCACGTGTGTGGTGTGGCACTTTGCTCCGTGTGGCACTTTGCTCTGAGGGGAATGGATTCTAGAGGTGGCCCCCACAGATTCAAGAGGTGGCCCCCACCACGTGTGTGGTGTGGCACTTAGTTCCATTCAGGATCCACCGGACGCTAGTACGATTGTGGGATACATCCTCGTCATCCCGACACCAGGCGGCAAACCGCCGACGCCGGTTTGACTGTGCTATTAACAGGTCAACAGTGCATGGGACAAGGATACAGGGGGTACAGGAGTACTAGATGTCAAGTAACAGTGTTACAGTCATATGCCAAGGTCCCGTGAAAGGTGTCTAGTGTACAGTCAGTTAGGTAATGCCATCAGTCACAATCAATACCTCATGCCATTTCAATTACTGGGATGCTACGGGACGGTAACAATATCAGTACAGTAATAATCAATCAGTAATCGTATATACGGTGAACAATATCAGTAACAGTAACAGTAACAGTAACCGTGTATACGATGAATAATAAAACTGTATACGGTGTTACAGTCAACCAAACATTTCCCGTAACTTCCAGTAATCTGAATACTAGGTTTATCAGTCAGGTGCCAGGCATGACCAGTTAAGTTCAGTGCACCAATATCCAACTAAACTCTCACCTGTGTTATCATCAAAAGATAATCAAATCTACTGATAACTGATAACTGCTATCTGGTAACTCCGAAGTACAGCATCACTGATATCAAATAGACTCACTATCATAATAAGTCATCTCTGATAACTGAAGTAATCCAGTCTCTAACTTCATAACAAGTACACATCAACCTCTAAATGAATCATCATCAAGTCATCACCAATAAATGAATATCAAGTCTGGAAAGTACTCTACTTGAAATATATCATCTCATCTTAATGCAGATCGGGCTTAATCATAAAGGATGTAAATCTAATATCATCTATAACACAAGTTCAGTCCAACTCCGAATAAGTTCATGTACCAATCCAATCGTCATAATCTTTTAGTAAGGTAAGTTCACATCCAATATGTCCTCGATCAACTGCAATGTAGAATAGCAAATTCTAATACTAAACATCAACGACATATCATCTGTTAGTTCTCATATACTCAACTATAGATCCAGTCATCACAACTAATTCATAATCCCAATAGTTCCATTACACATCTAGTAATCTGATATAATAATTATGTTCCATCATATAACAATATCCAGTACTAATCCTCTCACTCTAACATACAACTGTGATTCATAAGTATTCACAAATCCTCCTCCTATTAAGATCAGTCATGATATCCCAACACTCGGCATCACAACATATTCATGCCTCTAAGTTCTATCATGATAAGTCAAGTCATTCCATCCAATATCTATCCCTCGATATCATACACATCTATCAATAACCAATACGTAATCCAACATAAGATCAATCTAGTATACAGTCCAAGTTCCTTTATAGTTAGTCCCAGTCTGAAACAGTAATCATCTATTCATAAAATGATATAACTCTAATATCTCAATGTCCATACAAGATCCATATTTATCTGATGCTCAACTATATACTTAATCTAGCCAATCAATAGATCGAGTCATGTCACAATCTAAAGGTATATCAAAACTAGGCCTAAGCCAACAGTGACAAACTACCAACACATGAAATACCGCTAATACAAGCAAAAGTCAACTACATGAATAAAGTGGACAATCATATATGTCTCATGAACTGTACAAGCAATCAAACTAGTAAAGTATAACGAAAAGTCACATAAAATGATAAAGGCAACATGTAAAGCATATCAATAACGATAAATACACAAGAACGAACACTCACATAAAATGACGAGGTTTCGGAACCGAATCTCCGTCTGGTCATCACTGCACGAACTGACACTGACCTACGGATCATCCTATGGATCGGTCTTTGAATCTCCTGTGTGTCGGGTCCCAACGGTACGAATCCAAATCGTTCCGGGTCTTCTGCAACTGGTCCGGATCTCACCAAACGAACTCGAAATACTGTAGCATGCAACCATCATACCAATAACATAAATGTATACTAAACACTCTCCCTCGAGCAACCCGATACATACGTGTACACCCACGTACATATATGTATACAACACAAACAATACATATATATAAACATGCCTACATATTATATACTTACATAATATTAATGCATAATTACACATATACCTATATACATTAATTTAATGCAAACATATCCAATTTAATTAAGTCTCATTTATTAATCACTAAATATACACATAAATGATTAAAGAATAAATTCATGCATAAATATATACCATGCATAATATCCAAATTAATAAATACCTATTATTAATTATAAATATCTATACATTAATTAATCAACATACATGCATTCCATATACCATGCATACACATGCATGCATCTAAACATGCAATGACACTCACGCACACATACAAACACATTTAAATAACTTCCCAATATTTACAGTATTGCCATTATACATGAATATAAAGCTAACCTCGGGGCATCTTGCAGCGCACCGACGGAGGCTCCGACGGAGGCGTCCGGGGTCGCGGAGGGTGTCGTTGGATAGAGCAACTCGCCGTGAAGGGCATGGGGTGCGTTCGCGCTCGCCGACGTCGATCAACGGTATCCCGCGGAGAGCCCGAAAATGGTTCGGAGTAAGGATTTCCCGCACACCACAATCATGCACCTATATTAGCACATATTAAAAATAACAATGCAAATCTTCCCACATGAATACATATAGATTATATTCATTAATATAATATATTAGTACCATTAATCCAAGCCATTTATGCATGCAAACATAACAAAGGGAGAGAGAGAGGGGAGCTCACGGTGGCTTGGTTGCCGTGGGCTGTTATGCTGCTGGAGTGCTAGCAGCAGGAGGAGGGAGGCCTGGGCTACTGCGCGCGCTCGTGGAGGCCGAGAAGAAGAGGGGAGCCAAGGGGGCTGCTGTGGGGATCGACTGGAAGAGGATGATGCGGCCTGGTGTTGGGAAGAATAGCGCGGAACTCGTCCTGAATGAGGAGGAACGAGTCCAGAAGCTTCCGGATCCAAGAGAGGTAGAGGAGGTCGCCGGAGGCGAAGAGGGCGGCGATGTGCTCGGCGACGTGGCGCTGGAAGGACTCGAACTCATGGTCCTGGGCGGGAGAGAGGCCGCCGCCGTGGGCCGCCAGCGTCCATGGCGTGGACTTGATCGCGGCGGATGCTGAGGATGGATCGGTCGATCGAGGAGAACGGCAAGCCTTGTTACTCGGTGGCGGGCATTGTCGAGGTGTCGAGCTCGAATTCAGAGGAGATCATTGCCAGATCTGGGGATTTTGAGGGGGGAAACCGTGAAGGGAAATGAGAGGGATTTGATTATGAAGGAGAGTTGGGGGATTAGAATAGATTTAGGGTTAGGTTAAGATTAAGAAGAGATATTATATAGGATCAGTTAATGGGTTTGGGTAACGGGTTTTGGGTAACGGGTTTTGGGTTGAAAGTAGGTATAGGTCCTCAATGGATAAAGGGTTTGAGGGTATGGGCTTGACTAATGGGTTTGGATAAGTAATAACGGGTATAGGGTAAAGGGGGCTAATCAAAGAAAACACAACATTAATGAAGAATACTGATATTAATACTAATATTAAAATAAATAAGTAATACTAACACAAATAATAATTAGCAGTACTAATTTTAATAATAATATCAATCAATTAGTAATAATAACAATAATGGAAATAAAATTAGCAATTACTACTACCACTAATATTATCAATTAATAATAAGGATAACCATAGGAGTTATAGCAATAAGTAATTAAAATATTAATAAGAAATATTGGTAATTATATATAAAGCTAATTTACCTTTTTACTATCTCAAAATAATCTTGTACATTAAATAATATTAACTATAAATCATGTTAATTAATAATAATAACAAAAATAATCAATAAATCAAATTAAATACTTTAGAAAAATAAAAATACGGTATTACTAACTAGAGATATTACTTCTCTACCCACCTTATAAAAATTTCGTCCTCGAAATTTCAATAAAGTAGGGAATGATAAAAGAATCCAAATTAAAAGAGAACACACAAGCTTCCACGTCGCCTCGTTGGGACACCACGATTCCGCTGCGCGCTCTGATCTCTGTTACCATCTTCGATAAGGAGTAACAAACTCAGGAGGCAAAATCAGGAAAATAGAATCAAAGAAAGAGGATATAAATCAAGATGGAACCCAGATTACTCTAGAAAAAAGAGTTAGAAATAGGGAGATCAAAAGATTCAAAAGATGGATTCCAAGAGAGAGACCGATCAATTCTAACTGGAGTCAATATTATCATGCGAATAGTATATGTATATTGCAGTGTAATTATAACTCATTCAAGTTACCGGTAAGAACTAGGTCATCTTGCGAATATTAAAATTCAAAATTTAACATCGCAAGTCGAAAACCTAGGCTCTGATACCAAGAAAACCCTGTCACGCCCACGCGAAAAAGGAGGCGCGACGAGAGTCGGCGACATATATACGTAAGGAAAATACCCCACGTATACACGCTAAGCCTAAATGTAACCTGATCAAGCTATAAATCAGAAGCATAATAATCAATGATCACTGCAATAATACATATAAGACTACACAATGATAGCAGATGAATAATGACAAGAAGATGGCAGCTGAAAGCGATAAAGGTAGAGTCAAAGATGGCAGAAATATAAAAGAGATGAGGATACCAGAAACGGAAGAATGAGCGTCCAGTTCCTCGCAAGACGTACAGTCTCGTCGAACACCTGCACATTAGAACAATCGTCCAATATCTGGACGTGCAAATCCAGGGTCGTCAGAACGCGACCATGGTGAGTGTGTGTGTAAAGGGGAAAGAGCTCGTGCAGAAGAAAACCATGTGCATATATAACAGTAAGAATAACTGCAGATAGAAAGACTAAATAACACAATAAATAACTGAACAGTAACACATATGATAAAAACATGAATACAGGTAGAAGACAACTGACACAACTGTAAATATGCAATCAATGTCAAGGCATGTAATCTATCACATGTCACTAGGTTGGCATCCAAGTCTGGTCATAAGTCTGGTCCTGGTTACAATCATGTGTACCGTCATATGTCATAAGGCAGGATAACCATTCAGGGCATAACACAATGTGTTCATTCAAAACATTCAATAAACAATCAGTAGTGTTCTATGTTATCTTTGTCACTTTCCCACCGGCGTCCCACAACATCCGACAGTTCACCCTGGAGCCCGCACATCCAGTAGAACTCATCCGAACTCCGATATGCGGGTATCATTTTTCGAATAGGGAAAGAGAACCAAATAACATGCATTCAAGATGTTATCAACATACAAGTGCGTGTGGATGCTAATAGGCACTGAGAATGTAATATCACGCGAACACCAGGTGGCACAATCAGTAGATAGCCCTACAGATTCAAGAGGTGGCCCCCACAGATTCAAGAGGTGGCCCCCACCACGTGTGTGGTGTGGCACTTTGCTCCGTGTGGCACTTTGCTCTGAGGGGAATGGATTCTAGAGGTGGCCCCACGGATTCAAGAGGTGGCCCCCACCACGTGTGTGTGTGGCACTTTGTTCCGTGTGGCACTTAGTTCCATTCAGGATCCACCGGACGCTAGTACGATTGTGGGATACATCCTAGTCATCCCGACACCAGGCGGCAAATTGCCGGACGCCGGTTTGACTGTGCTATAACAGGTCAACAGTGCATGGGACATGGATACAGGGGGTACAGGAGTACTAGATGTCAAGTAACAGTGATACAGTCATATGCCAAGGTCCCGTGAAAGGTGTCTAGTGTACAGTCAGTTAGGTACTGCCATCAGTCACAATCAATACCACATGCCATTTCAATTACTGGGATGCTACGGGACGGTAACTGATTGGTAGTGAAAAATGCATTTTTATCATAACATTTACCATCACATTTTCATATTTATTCATTTAATTCTGCACATTTATTAATATTTTGTGATTTATTGTGTGCAGGCCTCGAGTTCTTATTTTTTATAAGAAATAAAGCTTAATGAAGCCCAAAAGCCCATATCCAAGCCCAAGTCCAAGCCCAGGTGTAAAAGTGCAAATACCAAATGTCAAAAGTGCAAATACATAAGGGCCAAAGTTGCAAGTACAAAGAAGAGGGAAGGATAGACTTCTATTCAACCCTAAATGCTTGCAGGAAAGAGTTTAAGATAAATTCGGATTCAGACTGTACATGTTTAGTATTCAGATCATAACTTTTGCTACAGATATGCAAATCCGATGATTCAAAATGCTCCAGAAAGAAGACTTGAAGCCCTACAACGCTTATGTTGATCAAACTTTCCAATTCAGTCCGTAGATAAGCTAATTTCGGCGATCAACAGGATAATAAATTGTAGGACAGATTTGATTTGAACTTCTATGGATAAGTGCCACAAGTCTGGAGATAAGATTTTTTGGGAGAGTTGTACTAGGACTCTACATCTTCCAACTCCTATAAATACCCCTGCAGATGCAACACAGAAAGAAAGCGTCCAGCGAAGAGCCAAGGGCCAAAAGTTAGGGTTTAGGTTTTTCTTCTTTCTTCTAGGTTAGATTTTCTTTCCTCCTTTGTAAATTTATTTTCTTTTTGTAAAAGCTGAGAGGAGATGATGTATTCATGGAGGAAGGGATCTACTGTACTGGTGGTGACAGTCGGTGTAAGTTCTATTTTTCCACCATTGTTTAATAATCAAATCGAGGTTTGCTTTTATTTTTGTATTGTTTTATTTTCTTTCTTCTTATTTAATCGTGTGTATCTCAGTATTTACTTCCTTCTATTTGTTCTCTAATGTCTTGCCCACCATGAGAACCAACTGCTTCGAGAATACCTAGCCGAGGAAGAGCCCTTGATGGCCTATGGCGATGAACAGGTCTTCAAAGTTGCTTTTATTTCATAGTTAGGAAGGCGGACGATCCTATACGCCATGCTTGTACGCCTTCCAAGAAAAGGTAAATCATCGCAACGGTTCAAACGGTAAGCAGACTGAAGAGGTAAGTTTTCTTTTTCTTTTCTTTTCTTTTTAGATTAAATCACAACTTCTCCCAATTCTTTATTTGCCGACCCATTGTAAATACCACTTCCTTTCTAATTTAACTAATAAAAATAAAAACTTTAGAGAAACTTGCTTAACGCTTCCATCGCAGTCCCTCCCTGAGGATCACGACCCGCATAGCCTTGCTACCGCGGATTAGTATTGAGCACCTCGCACACCTTTAATTCTCAGATCTAATATTCAAATTTTGCGTGCAGGAAATCTCAGTCAAAAAATTTTGGCGCCGTTGCCGGGAAGGAACGGCACGATTTCCTCGATCTAACTATCTTTTTTCTTTCTGTTGCAGGTACAGAGAACAGCATACAGAAACAGAGCAGCAGAAATTACATATTGCAACCCTGTGCCTCTGCCCTAGAAGGCAGAGCACTTGGGCCTACTCCTTTGCCGCAGATCCGCGGCAAAAGCCGCAGAAACGCGGCAAGAGTAGTTAACTACTCATAGAAATTTCTGCAGGTTGCTTTGCATTGCAAAAATCTGCTTACTTCTGTGATTATTTTTCTCTGTGATCACTCTGCAATTGCTAATAATTAACATTAACCTATTTGTTGAAAAAAAAAATATTTTTTTTAGACTCTTGCATTTAGGGCACGTGTCTATTTTATTTCTTTTTAATTCTGTTGAAGAGTGCTGGCGACAAGGTACGTTTGCATAGCATATAGATTAGGAAACACTCTTGGTTGTTTACTGCTTTCTTGAGTGATTACTTTTCTACAGCTTTACACGTACACTAATTCATCTTAAGGGCATAACCCATAAGCAAGATAAGGTGGGGATTTCATCACCCTTCCTTGGCCCAAAAATCATATCAGCCACACTCACACCCTAACCTTAAGTAAAATTTGACTAGACGTTGGCCCTAGGTTAACTCGGACTCAATAGGAGATTGACCGAAGGAGAAAATTGTTCGAAATTAACTCTTGTCAAATCGGTGTCTAGGCAGGGGATTGAGGGCCGAAAGCCCGAAGAATGGTGGTTATTTAATTAAGGAACGTCTCTGACGGAAAACCTCCCACCGTCTTGCCACCTACCTGGCCGATTAGCTTGTGGTTAACGTCGACAGTAGACCTCCTAAGGACAGTCTAAAGTTAGGAGTCGTCTAGGTCAAGGCTTACCTTAGATTAGGACTTTTGATTGTTTTTTTTTTTTTTGATTGATTGGGTGAACTTGTTTGCTGATTGTGCATGATCGCTTGGTCGAGAGACCCACTTACATCCAGGCTAACTAGAACTAGTTCACCACCCGAGCTCAAGCCGACTCACACATGGCACAACCAAGTCACTCAAGATAGGTTCTATCCTATTAGAACCTCTCTTCCTTCTTGCATCCAGCTCACTATCGAAAGTGTTGACCCATATGAACTCAAGCCACAATACATCAACACTCTTCCCAAATTTCATGGACTCGAATCTGAGGATGCATACTTCTTCATAAGGGAATTTGAAGAAGTATGCCAAATGATGAATATACCTAAGTTAGGAGACGATGCTATCAAACTTAGGTTTATCCCCTTTGCTTTGAAGGATTTAGCAAAGAAATGGCTCTACAGTCTAGAGGCCGGTTCAATATCTTCTTGGGATAATTTCATTAAGGCCTTCTTAAAGAAATTTTATCCGTTCACAAGACTGCACTGATTAGGAAGAATATCCTCCAGTATAAGCAAACAGCCAATGAACCTTTTTGAAAATACTTCGAGCGTTTTAAAAATCTCCTTGCCCAATGTCCTCACCATGGGATAGAAAAATGGCGACTTTGCCAAGTTCTCTATGATGGATTAGATTATTCTACTAAAACACTGTTAGAATCCATGTGTCAAGGAGGATTTCTGTAAAAGAATGAAGATGAAGGATGGACACTGTTTGAGGAATTAGCTGAAAAATCCATCCAATGGGACCCTACTCCTGAAAAATTTAGGACTAATGACCCTACTTCTTCTAAAGGAGGTATCCATTCCATTGAGGCCAACGTAGCAACCGATGCTAAGTTAGCTGCTGTTATGCGAAGACTTGAGGCTCTTGAAACTAAAGAACCAGTCTCTGTGAACCAAGTCAGCCCAACATCTTCGGCGGGCTGTACTTATTGTCAAGATATGAACCATGTGTTCGAAGAATGTCCTGTCTTCATCGCGCATCAAAGCCCAATTCTTGTTTCTATCACGCAAAATTTGTTGACTGATTACCATCACATTTTCATATTTATTCATTTAATTCTGCACATTTATTAATATTTTTGTGATTTATTGTGTGCAGGCCTCGAGTTCTTATTTTTATAAGAAATAAAGCTTAATGAAGCCCAAAAGCCCATATCCAAGCCCAAGTCCAAGCCCAGGTGTAAAAGTGCAAATACCAAATGTCAAAAGTGCAAATACATAAGGGCCAAAGTTGCAAATACAAAGAAGAGGGAAGGATAGATTTCTATTCACCCTAATGCTTGCAGGAAAGAGTTTAAAGATAAATTCGGATTCAGACTGTACATGTTTAGTATTCAGATCATAACTTTTGCTACAGATATGCAAATCTGATGATTCAAAATGCTCCAGAAAGAAGAAGACTTGAAGCCCTACAACTCTTATGTTGATCAAACTTTCCAATTCAGTCCGTAGATAAGCTAATTTCGGCGATCAACAGGATAATAAATTGCAGGACAGATTTGATTTGAACTTCTATGGATAAGTGCCACAAGTCTGGAGATAAGATTTTTTGGAGAGTTGTACTAGGACTCTACATCTTTCAACTCCTATAAATACCCCTGCAGATGCAACACAGAAAGCGTCCAGCGAAGAGCCAAGGGCCAAAAGTTAGGGTTTAGGTTTTTCTTCTTTCTTCTAGGTTAGATTTTCTTTCCTCCTTTGTAAATTTTATTTTCTTTTTGTAAAAGCTGAGAGGAGATGATGTATTCATAGAGGAAGGGATCTACTTGTACTGATGGTGACAGTCGGTGTAAGTTCTATTTTTCCACCATTGTTTAATAATCAAATCGAGGTTTGCTTTATTTTTGTATTGTTTTATTTTCTTTTCTTCTTATTTAATCGTGTGTATCTCAGTATTTACTTCCTTCTATTTGTTCTCTAATGTCTTGCCCACCATGAGAACCAACTGCTTCGAGAATACCTAGCCGAGGAAGAGCCCTTGATGGCTTGGAGATGAACAATCCTTCTTTAGATTGTCTTTTCTTTTCATAGTGTAGGTAGCGAAGGTGGACGATCCTATACGCCATACTTGCACGCCTTCCAAGACAAGGTAAGTCGTTGCGAACAGATCAAAGGTAGAAGAGGTTTGTACGTGTTATAGTTTCTTTCTTTTTAATTTAGTTTAGATCTTCATCTCTCCCACATTTATTCTTCACCTTCTCATTGTAAATATCATATACCATTGTAAATAAAAAAAAAGAAAATAATTTTTAGAGAATCTTACAAACGCTTCTATCGCTAGTCCCTCCCTGAGGATCACGACCCGCATAGCCACTGCTACCGCGGATTCGAATTGAGAACCTTGCACATCTTGTTTTAAATCTGATATTCTATATTTTGTGTGCAGGTAAAAACTCAATCAAAAAATTTTGGCGCCGTTGCCGGGGAGGGACGGTAAGTTTATCTCTAAAACAAAATTTAATTTTTAACTAATTCTTTATTCTTTTCTGTTTGCAGGTTTGGAGAACAGGAAACAGAAACATAGCAGCAGCAGTGGACATATTGCTATTCTGTGCCTCTGCCCTCGAAGGCAGAGCACCAGAACCTACTATTTTGCCGCGGATCCGCGGCCAGAGCTGCGAAACGCGGCAACAGTAGAGAACTACTGATTGATTTTTTTTGCAGGTTGCTGCAAATTGTAAATTCTGTTTACTGCTCTATTCTGTTTTGTTCTGTGATATACCTGTAAATTGCTAATAATTCAACAGTAAATTATTTGTTGATAAATAAAAATTGATTAGACGTTTGCATATTAGGCACGTGTCTTTTCAATATATTTATTTTTACTGTTGAAGAGTGCTGGAGAAGCAAGGTACGTACGCATTGCATGTAGAATAGGACTCATCTCTTGGTTGATTTTCTGCTTCGAGTGATTCTTATCTATTTATCTTATACACTTGCACTAATTCATCTTAAGGGCATAACCCATTAACAAGATAAGGTGGGGATTTCATCACCCTTCCTTAGCCCAAAAATCATATCCCGAGCACTCACTAACCCAAGCCTAATTAAAATTAAGTAGACGTTGGCCCTAGGGACATCTCGGACTCAATTAGGAGACTATCCTAAGGGGGAACAGTGCTGGAAGTTGATTCTTGCCAAATCAGTGTCTAGGAAGGGGATTGAGGGCCGAAAGCCCGAAGATTGGTGGTTATTTAATTAAGGAACGTCTTTGACGGAAAACCTCCCACCACTCTTGCCCTGACCTGGCTGATTAACTTGTGGTCAAAGTCTGCACCCTACCTCCCGTGGACAGTCTAACCAGTTAGGAGTCGTCTAGGTCATAGGTCTACCCTAACTTAGGTTAGAATTTTTCTTTTTTGTTTGTTTATTTTTTTTTTTTTGTGTTGGTGTGATATGGCATATAGTAATAATTCCAATTTTAATCCATATTACACACCTAACTATTATTCGGATATTACCAACCCGGCATATCATAACTTTGACCAATCTAGTGTGCCGGAATGGTCTTATCCGAATGAATATAGCCCACACCCCCCATCTTATGACTATATTTCCATAATAATTTCAACTCGTCACAGAGTTTATGGGGTTTCGAGTCCCCCGAGTCTAATTCTCGACCAAATTGTCCTCCATATCCATCTAGTCCACATTCTTCCCAAGATTCATACTCAGATCCACCCATTCAGAATAAAAATCCATCTATCTTGGAAATGATGAGTATGAATGAGTCCAAGCAAAAATCACCATCAATCTTAGACATGATGATGCGTGAGTCCACCGACTCACAACTTCATCACGATTACCCGTCCTATTTTCAAGTCCAATCAGAACATGATGCACCTATCGACTATGGAGGGATGCTTGCCGCCATGAATCAGGCTAGATTAGCCCATGATCATGACCTAGATTTGATGGTTGAATCTTTACGTTCTCACCGTTCGGCCATTTCTGTTTTCATTGACCACTCGATTAGAGCCGACGAACCAAGTTGCTTTGGACAACAAGATTCTATTTCAGTGCCATCATTTGAACTTGCCGAAACTCCAATTCTTGATAATTTGGCAAGTTTTTCCTTTCATGAATTAGAACTTGAACATGAATATGATCATGATCTTCAACTTGATGATTCAATTTTATTTCCTGATCCAATAATGACTCCAGTGTCTCCACTTGATTTCACTTTTCCCGAGTCAACATTGGATTCTATTCAAATTCATTATGAAATTGAATCACCCATTTTAGATGATCATATTGAACTTGACCTAGATTCTCACAATCTCTTTACTTCTGAAACTGATTGTACAATTCTGACGGAAGATGTTGACCTTAGTTTTGAAGAATTGTATGGCGATGAGCTAGAATTCCTTAATATTGGAAGTAAAGAGATATCACTCATATTAGGTCACATTTCATTGTGGGAAGAAGATTGTGGACTTGAGTTTCTATTTCTTGACTTGGACCCACTTCCTGAACTTAGCCCGACTCCTGAGCCCTTACTTGATTTGAGCTTCTTCCCTGAGTCGGTATTCGTTCCCGCACCAATAATGTCCAAGTCAATAATTCCATCTTTTCATACTCCATTTTGGGACAAGGAGGTTGAGACAATTAACTCTGAAATTTATTATGAAAATTGGAAATTTGATGGGGTGGAAATACTAAAAACTGATTATACATATATTTTAGTGGGTTATGTAAGGAAAGTTTCTGGTGGGTTCCACCAAATTATATGTTATCTTGATTGGGTAGCAACGCTTGGCCCAATTAGACCACCACCGGAACCACCACCTTAAGGTAACTTCCACCTTCCCTTGTTCTATTTCATGCATATATGCATACATTCATACATTGAGGACAATGCATGAGATAAGTGTGGGGGTGGGCTTTACTAACATACTAACATAGTTAGAAACTAACAAAAATTTGCTAATTAAAAAAATCTAAAAAAAAAAACTTATAAAAAGGACAATATTTTGACTTATCTTTTGAAAGAAATCTAAGTTAGTCTTAAGAATTAGGAAAATCATGATTAGGATTTCTAAAAACTTGGTCAAAATAAATAAATTGTTGAATTTTTAGGTATAGGAGAAGAAATTGAATAATTAATTAGTCTTGATTTTTACCTTAATGAAGTATGCATACCAAATGCATATCTAGGATTCTAAGACAAAGACCTTGTGCCTCATAAAAAAAAAGAAAAAAAAAGGAAAAAAAAATTCACCAATTAAGCTGATACATGTGCCTCAAGAAGCATAAGTATTCATGCCTAAAGGTGAGTAAATAAAATAAAGTCCTTAGTTTTGGGGCCTAGTTCACTCGAATTTGAGTCCGCGGGGTGTTTTCTCACCTGGTGCCCTAAAGCCAACCGGTTTGGGAGTCATCGACTTTAAGTTCGCTACATGGGTGGATTAGAAAGCCTAATAAAACTAAGAATATGAGATATGTATTAACACATCTAAGAGTCAATTAGTTAGGTATGAGGGCCTCAAGAAGCCTTGATGCTTACACGAAAGAAAATTAGATGAGTTATATATATTAAAAAAAAAAAAGAAGAGAAAAAAAATTAAAGAGGCATGAGAGTCCAAGTTAAGGAATTCCTAGCCAAGTTACAAGGATCATATGATTTTTGGTAACGAAAAAGACTATATTAGAAGTTCAATTTTGACCCTACCTAAAATGAAAACAATTTACTTTATAAAGACTAAGTCTAAGAATGAATAAAAACGAGGATCCTAAAACTTATAGACTACTTAGTCTCTTCAAATATAATTCAAATATTTTCCTTTTTATGGATTTTGTGGGTGTAATCCGCTGAAAACCCTCACGAGACAACACTCGTCCTCTAGGGTAACCTAGAGGTTTAACGGCTTGTTGCACGTGCTAAGTGCAACCGTGATTCCTACGAAAGTGATTAGGTTAGATTAATTTTCTTTTTCTTTGTTTTTACTCGAGGACGAGCAAAAAGATAAGTGTGGGGGTGTGATTGGTAGTGAAAATGCATTTTATCATAACATTTACCATCACATTTTCATATTTATTCATTTAATTCTGCACATTTATTAATATTTTGTGATTTATTGTGTGCAGGCCTCGAGTTCTTATTTTTATAAGAAATAAAGCTTAATGAAGCCCAAAAGCCCATATCCAAGCCCAAGTCCAAGCCCAGGTGTAAAAGTGCAAATACCAAATGTCAAAAGTGCAAATACATAAGGGACAAAGTTGCAAATACAAAGAAGAGGGAAGGATAGACTTCTATTCAACCCTAAATGCTTGCAGGAAAGAGTTTAAAGATAAATTCGGATTCAGACTGTACATGTTTAGTATTCAGATCATAACTTTTGCTACAGATAAGCAAATCCGATGATTCAAAATGCTCCAGAAAGAAGACTTGAAGCCCTACAACTCTTATGTTGATCAAACTTTCCAATTCAGTCCGTAGATAATCTAATTTCGGCGATCAACAGGATAATAAATTGCAGGACAGATTTGATTTGAACTTCTATGGATAAGTGCCACAAGTCTGGAGATAAGATTTTTTGGGAGAGTTGTACTAGGACTCTACATCTTCCAACTCCTATAAATACCCCTGCAGATGCAACACAGAAAGTGTCCAGCGAAGAGCCAAGGGCCAAAAGTTAGGGTTTAGGTTTTTCTTCTTTCTTCTAGGTTAGATTTTCTTTCCTCCTTTGTAAATTTTATTTTCTTTTGTAAAATCTGAGAGGAGATGATGTATTCATGGAGGAAGGGATCTACTTGTACTGATGGTGACAGTCGGTGTAAGTTCTATTTTTCCACCATTGTTTAATAATCAAATCGAGGTTTGCTTTTATTTTTGTATTGTTTTATTTTCTTTTCTTCTTATTTAATCGTGTGTATCTCAGTATTTACTTCCTTCTATTTGTTCTCTAATGTCTTGCCCACCATGAGAACCAACTGCTTCGAGAATACCTAGCCGAGGAAGAGCCCTTGATGGCCTATGGTGATGAACAGGTCTTCAAAGTTGCTTTTATTTCATAGTTAGGAAGGCGGACGATCCTATACGCCATGCTTGTACGCCTTCCAAGAAAAGGTAAATCATCGCAACGGTTCAAACGGTAAGCAGACTGAAGAGGTAAGTTTTCTTTTTCTTTTCTTTTCTTTTTAGATTAAATCACAACTTCTCCCAATTCTTTATTTGCCGACCCATTGTAAATACCACTTCCTTTCTAATTTAACTAATAAAAATAAAAACTTTAGAGAAACTTGCTTAACGCTTCCATCGCAGTCCCTCCCTGAGGATCACGACCCGCATAGCCTTGCTACTGCGGATTAGTATTGAGCACCTCGCACACCTTTAATTCTCAGATCTAATATTCAAATTTTGCGTGCAGGAAATCTCAGTCAGTAACAATATCAGTACAGTAATAAACAATCAGTAATCGTATACACGGTGAACAATATCAGTAACAGTAACAGTAACAGTAACCGTGTATACGATGAACAATAAAACTGTATACGGTGTTACAGTCAACCAAACATTTCCCGTAACTTCCAGTAATCTGAATACTAGGTTTATCAGTCAGGTGCCAGGCATGACCAGTTAAGTTCAGTGCACCAATATCCAACTAAACTCTCACCTGTGTTATCATCAAAAGATAATCAAATCTACTGATAACTGATAACTGCTATCTGGTAACTCCGAAGTACAGCATCACTGATATCAAATAGACTCACTATCATAATAAGTCATCTCTGATAACTGAAGCAATCCAGTCTCTAACATCATAACAAGTACACATCAACCTCTGAATGAATCATCATCAAGTCATCACCAATAAATGAATATCAAGTCTAGAAAGTACTCTACTTGAAATATATCATCTCATCTTAATGCAGATCGGGCTTAATCATAAAGGATGTAAATCCAATATCATCTATAACACAAGTTCAGTCCAACTCCGAATAAGTTCATGTACTAATCCAATCGTCATAATCTTTTAGTAAGGTAAGTTCACATCCAATATGTCCTCGATCAACTGCAATGTAGAATAGCAACTTCTAATACTAAACATCAACGACATATCATCTGTTAGTTCTCATATACTCAACTATAGATCCAAGTCATCACAACTAATTCATAATCCCAATAGTTCCATTACACATCTAGTAATCTGATATAATAATTATTGTTCCATCATATAACAATATCCAGTACTAATCCTCTCACTCTAACATACAACTGTGATTCATAAGTATTCACAATTCCTCCTCCTATTAAGATCAGTCATGATATCCCAACACTCGGCATCACAACATATTCATGCCTCTAAGTTCTATCATGATAAAATCAAGTCATTCCATCCAATATCTATCCCTCGATATCATATACATCTATCAATAACCAATACGTAATCCAACATAAGATCAATCTAGTATACAGTCCAAGTTCCTTTATAGTTAGTCCCAGTCCGAAACAGTAATCATCTATTCATAAAATGATATAACTCTAATATCTCAATGTCCAATACAAGATCCATATTTATCTGATGCTCAACTATATACTTAATCTAGCCAATCAATAGATCGAGTCATGTCACAATCTAAAGGTATATCAAAACTAGGCCTAAGCCAACAGTGACAAACTACCAACACATGAAATACCGCTAATACAAGCAAAAGTCAACTACATGAATAAAGTGGACAATCATATATGTCTCATGAACTGGTACAAGCAATCAAACTAGTAAAGTATAACGAAAAGTCACATAAAATGATAAAGGCAACATGTAAAGCATATCAATAACGATAAATACACAAGAACGAACACTCACATAAAATGACGAGGTTTCGGAACCGAATCTCCGTCTGGTCTTCACTGCACGAACTGGCACCGACCTACGGATCATCCTATGGATCGGTCTTCGAATCTCCTGTGTGTCGGGTCCACAACGGTACGAATCCGAATCGTTCCGGGTCTTCTGCAACTGGTCCGGATCTCACCAAACGAACTCAAAATACTGTAGCATGCAACCAACATACCAATAAACATAAATGTATACTAAACACTCTCCCGAGCAACCCGATACATACGTGTACACCCACGTACATATATGTATACAACACAACAATACATATATATAAACATGCCTACATATTATATACTTACATATATATTAATGCATAATTACACATATACCTATATACATTAATTTAATGCAAACATATCCAATTAATTAAGTCTCATTTATTAATCACTAAATATACACATAAATGATTAAAGAATAAATTCATGCATAAATATATACCATGCATAATATCCAAATTAATAAATACCTATTATTAATTATAAATATCTATACATTAATTAATCAACATACATGCATTCCATATACCATGCATACACATGCATGCATCTAAACATGCAATGACACTCACGCACACATACAAACACATTTAAATAACTTCCCAATATTTACAATATTGCCATTATACATGAATATAAAGCTAACATCGGGGCATCTTGCGGCGCACCGACGGAGGTTCTGACGGAGGCGTCCGGGGTCGCGGAGGGTGTCGTTGGATAGAGCAACTCGCCGTGAAGGGCGTGGGCTGCGTTCGCGCTCACCAATGTCAATCAACGGTATCCCGCGGAGAGCCCGAAAATGGTTCGAAGTAAGGATTTCTCGCACACCACAATCATGCACCTATATTAGTACATATTAAAAATAACAATGCAAATCTTCCCACATGAATACATATAGATTATATTCATTAATATAATATATTAGTACCATTAATCCAAGCCATTTATGCATGCAAACATAACAAGGGAGAGAGAGGGGAGCTCACGGTGGCTTGGTTGCCGTGGGCTATTGTGCTGCTGGAGTGCTAGCAGCAGGAGGAGGGAGGCCTGGGCTACTGCGCGCGCTCGTGGAGGCCGAGAAGAAGAGGGGAGCCAAGGGGGCTGCTGTAGGGGATCGACTGGAAGAGGATGATGCGGCCTGGTGTGGGAAGAATCGCGCGAAACTCGTCCTGAATGAGGAGGAACGAGTCCAGAAGCTTCCGGATCCAAGAGAGGTAGAGGAGGTCGCCGGAGGCGAAGAGGGCGGCGATGTGCTCGGCGACGTGGCGCTGGAAGGACTCGAACTCATGGTCCTGGGCGGGAGAGAGGCCGCCGCCGTGGCCGCCAGCGTCCATGGCGTGGACTTGATCGCGGCGGATGCTGAGGATGGATCGGCCGATCGAGGAGAACGGCATGCCTTGTTACTCGGTGGCGGGCATTGTCGAGGTGTCGAGCTCGAATTCAGAGGGAGATCATTGCCAGATCTGGGGATTTTGAGGGGGGAAACCGTGAAGGGAAATGAGAGGGATTTGAGATTATGAAGGAGAGTTGGGGGATTAGAATAGATTTAGGGTTAGGTTAAGATTAAGAAGAGATATTATATAGGATCAGTTAATGGGTTTGGGTAACGGGTTTTGGGTAACGGGTTTTGGGTGAAAGTAGGTATAGGTCCTCAATGGATAAAGGGTTTGAGGGTATGGGCTTGACTAATGGGTTTGGATAAGTAATAACGGGTATAGGGTAAAGGGGGCTAATCAAAGAAAACACAACATTAATGAAGAATACTGATATTAATACTAATATTAAAATAAATAAGTAATACTAACACAAATAATAATTAGCAGTACTAATTTTAATAATAATATCAATCAATTAGTAATAATAACAATAATGGAAATAAATTAGCAATTACTACTACCACTAATATTATCAATTAATAATAAGGATAACCATAGGAGTTATAGCAATAAGTAATTAAAATATTAATAAGAAATATTGGTAATTATATATAAGCTAAGTTACCTTTTTACTATCTCAAAATAATCTTGTACATTAAATAATATTAACTATAAATCATGTTAATTAATAATAATAACAAAAATAATCAATAAATCAAATTAAATACTTTAGAAAAATAAAAATACGGTATTACTAACTAGGGATATTACATTGATGGACTCAACTTTCTCACATGAAAAGTTAGGATGAACATTCTTCTACAATCTCTAGGTAGCCTAGTTGCTAAATCTTTGACCAAGCCTTTTAGTAAAACCGAAAGTGAGGAGGACACTTGGTCCGATCTTACCTCCAAGGAATTTGAGGCTAATTTGAAGGTTCAAAATGCCCTACTTTTAGCAGTGAATGAGGATGACTTAACACGGGTTATCCATTGCAAGTCCGCCTATGAGATTTGCAACACCTATTGGTCACTCATGAGGGAACATCACAAGTCAAGAGAGCTAAAATTGATCTCTTGCGTTCCTAATATGAAAGTTTTAAAATGTAAGAAAATGAATCTATTGATGATATGATCACTAAGTTTACTAAAATAACGAATGTTCTTACTTCTCTAGGTGATGAAATCAATAACGACCAAAAGGTGCGTAAGGTGATTCGTGCTCTCCCTTCATCATGGGAAATCAAAGCTACCACCTTGAAGGATTGAATGACAAAGATGAGATGGAGCTCATAAGTCTTATTGGAAATCTTAAGACTCACGAGACAGAGAAAAAGGCTAGAGAAGAAGCGGTGCCTCAAAAGAAAAAGTCTTTAGCTTTCAAGTCTACCTCCACCAACTACGATGATGAAGAAGATGATGAAGAGCTATCTCTTCTTGTGAGAAATGTAAAAAGAATGTACCACAAGAATAAGCTAAACCATAGAAGGCGATGGGAAGGGAAGGAGGAAAAAAAGATCATATGCTACAACTATCGGAAACCCGGACACATCATGGCCGATTGTCCAGATTTCAAGAAAGATATCTTCCTCCTTGAAGCAAAAGAAGCCATTTGAAAAGAAGGTGTACAAGCCACTTGGGACTCGAAAAGTGAATCCGAAGATGAAGTTGATACGACCAATGTGTTTCATGGCAAACACACCTAAGGTAACTAACGAACCACATGATGATAGTGAAATAAGTAAAGAATTGTTATTATAAGTTTTTATTAAACTTTTTGATTCTAAAAAAGAAGATTGTTTAAAATTGAAAAAGGAAAATAAAATGCTTAAAAATCAAATTGCTATTTCTTCAAAAGAAAAGGATGAATTATCTTCTACTCTTATTTCAACAAAAAGAGATTTTGATGCCTATAGTGTTGCTTGCAGAGCTAAATATACTAAAATGATGAAAATGAGTTTTCTATGTTAAAAACTAGAATAAATTATTTGGGAAATATTTTAAAAGAATGTGCTTTTAACGATATGTTTCTGCTCCAAAAGTTGACGAAACAGCCTTTGATTATGTGGCTTCAACCGCTTGATTCAGGGAGGATTCTTTTCAACTTCTTGATATGCCAAGATTTTGCCCTGATTCCTTAATTTCGAATTTATTCTAAATTAAATAAGAATTTGGTGGGCTTTTGAGCTTGTTTCTCTTTCCTTTCTTTTAGCACTTGGGCCTACATTAAATAAAGAAGAAAAAGACTTATTAATAGGATTTATTAGCTAAAAAGTATGGTAAGGTGACAATGTATATGCAATATATGTGACTAATCACGATACTAAATTAGAAGAAATATTTTTAAAGAAGCACATGCATTCTCCTCATGCTAAACATGATAAAACATCTCATGCTAAAACTCCACATGTTCATCATACCAAACATCACATGTCAATCATGCAAAAACATCCCATGCGCATAAATCACATGTTCATAAACCACATGCTCATCATGCTTTTAAATATGGAAGAATTTATAAATGTACTTATTGTGGCCTAAATGGTCATTTAGCTAAATTTTATTATGATCATATAAATAGTACAAATAATTATGTTTGAGTTCGAAACACTAACGCATTAGGACCCAAGAAAATATGGGTATCAAAATCAAGCTTTAAATTTTTGATATAGATACACACCAAGACTCCAAGACGTAAGGAGCGGTGGTACCTTGATAGTGGTTGCTCAAGGCATATGACATGGGACATCAACAATTTCGCAACCCTATCGAGGTACGTTGAAGGCACCGTCACCTTCGGAGATGACTCCAAGGGCACCATCATCGGTATAGGTAACATTAAGATTGGTACATCTCCTTTAATTGAAAATGTAGTTCTTGTTGATGGGCTTAAAAACAATTACTTAGCATTAGTCAACTATGTGATCGTAGTCTCAAAGTTGTTTTTGATGATTCTTCTTACAAAATTTTTGATAGTAAAACCAATGAATGTATTCTCACTGGATTTCGTGAGAATAATGTCTACATTATTGATATGCTTAATTTGGATTGCACTACAAAATGTTTAAATACTTTTGATGAGATTTCATGCTTATGGCATAGAAGATTAGGCCATGCTTCTTTTGATCATCTTGCTAGAATAAAGTCTAAGGAATTGGTGAAGGGTATTCCTTGTTTGAAGTTTGAAAAAGACCGCATTTGTCGTGCATGCTAACTTGGGAAACAAACCAAGTCTTTTTTCAAATCAATCAAGGATATCATGACATCTAGGCCATTAGAATTGATTCACATGGATCTTTTTGGACCAACTAAAACTAAAAGCTTAATGAAAATAGATATGTTTTTTGTTTTAGTCGATGATTTCTCTCATTTCACTTGGGTTTTCTTTTTGGAGCATAAAGATCAAACTTTTTCGCATTTTAATTTTTTTCGAAAAAGGGTTGAAAAAGAAAAAGTATTTTCGATTTTACACATAAGAAGTGATAGAGGTGGTGAGTTTGTCAACCAACTCTTCATGACTTATTGTGGTGAAAAAGGAATTAAGCATGAAATGTCATGTCCTAGAACTCCACAACAAAATGGAGTAGTTGAACGGAATAATAGAACTCTTCAAGAAATGGCTAGGACTATGATAAGTGAATACGGGCTCCCTCAATACTTATGTGCCGAGGCCATAAACACCGCATGCTATATATCCAACCGTATTTATTTGTGTAAAAATACTTTCAAAACTTCTTTTGAAATTTATCATTTAAGAAAACCAAATGTTTCATACTTTAAAGTTTTTGGATGCAAGTGTTTTTTTTAACACCAAATATATTTGGGTAAATTTGATGCTATTCTAGTACTAGCAAAGCATATAGAGTGTTCATTAAATCATCTCTTACTATTGAAGAATTTATGCATGTTAAATTTGAGGAATCTAATGCATTTGTTGAGAATGTTGTAGAGATTGACTCATTAGGTAAGAACATGGAGAAAATATCCTTGAATGACTCACCCATCCGAGCAGACAAGCAAGAACCTTATGGTGAGTTCAAAAGGATGAGTGGAACTATCACAACCACTTCCTAAAGATTGAAAATACGCCTCAAATCATCCCAAAGATCTCATCATAGGTGGTTTATCAAAGGGGGTAACCACTTGCTCCAAACTCCATGATTTGTGTGGGCATTATGCATTCATATCTCATTTTGAACCCAAAAACATCCTCGAAGCCGAGGGTGACTCATATTGGTTGCTTGCTATACAAGAAAAGCTCAATCAATTTGAGCGCAACCAAGTTTGGCATCTTATTTCTAGACCGCATGATAGACCAATAATTGGTACTAAGTGGATTTTTAGGAACAAGTTGGATGAGTTAGGTAATGTTGTTAGGAATAAGGCTAGGTTAGTGGCCCAAGGTTACACTCAAGTTGAAGGAATCGACTTTGAGGAGACTTTTGCACCCGTAGCACGGCTAGAAGCCATACGGATCACACTAGCTTATGCATCCTATAAAAATTTTAAACTTTTTCAAATGAATGTAAAAGTGCATTTTTAAATGATTTTATTGATGAGGAAGTATATGTTGAACAACCCCCCGATTTTGTAGATCATATACATTCAAATTTTATTTTCAAACTAGATAAAGCAATGTATGGTTTAAAACAAGCTCCAAGAGCTTGGTATGAAAGGCTTTCTAGTTTTCTTCTATCAAATGATTTTGTTAAAGGCAAAGTAGACACCACATTATTTACTAAACATGTTGGTAGTGACATTCTTATAGTACAAATATATATTGATGATATAATCTTTGGTTTTACTAATGAATTACTTTGCAAGGAGTTTGAACAATGTATGCAACGTAATTTGAGATGTCATTGATGGGTGAATTGAACTATTTTCTTGGACTCCAAATGAAGCAAATGCGTGATGGGATCTTCATATGTCAAGCCAAGTCCTCTAATGAACTCATCAAGAAATTTCAGCTTGAAGACTCAAAAATTTGCAACACTCCCATGGCCACCACCACCAAGCTTGATAAGGATGACCAAGGTAAGTGTGTTGACATAAAATTATATAGAAGTATGATTGGTAGTTTGTTGTATTTAACGGCTACTAGGCCGGATATTATGTTTAGTGTGTATCTTGTGCTAGAATCCAACTTGTCCCAAAGAATCTCATTTAATTGCGGTAAAACGCATTATTCGTTATATTAAGGGCACTATTTGAATGGGTCTATGGTATCTGAAGACCGGACAGTTCTCAATGACGATTTTTTCGGATGCCGACTATGCAGGTTGTAGAGTGGATAGGAAGAGTACTAGTGGAACATGTCAATTTCTTGGTAATTGTCTTGTTTCATGGTCTTTCAAGAAACAAATTCGGTAGCCCTCTCAACTGCCGAGGTGGAGTATGTTGCGGCGGGGGCTTGTTGTGCTCAAGTCCTTTGGATGAAACACACTCTCCTTGATTATGATTTACATTATGACCATATTAAAATTTTTGTGATAATACTAGTACAATTCATATGACTAAGAATGCAAATCAACATAGTAAGACAAAGCACATTGAGATTCGATATCACTTCCTTAGAGATCATTTTGAGAAAGGTGAAATTGATGTTGATTATGTTTCTTCCGATTTTCAACTTGCCGATATTTTCACTAAACCACTTGACTACAATAGATTTTCTTTTATATATGGTGAACTAAATGTTTGTGTTGTTGAATAAGAAAGTTTTCTTACTATCATATCCCTTTTTGATGTATGACAAAAAGGGGGAGAAATATGTGTGGTTTGTGTTTTATGTTTAGTGTTTATTTTTATATGTTTTGTTTTATGTTTAGTGTTTTGGTGTAGTGTTTGGTGTTTATATTTTATTTTCTCAAATAATAAGTTGTTGTTTTATACTTGTTTAATATAGCATTACGTGTTCAATATAGCATTATTTGAGGGGAGTTTTTTTTTACCGTTCTTTTATATCTTGTGTTATAGCTTATATGTTTTGTCATCATCAAAAAAGGGGAGATTGTTGGCCCAAAGGTTACACTCTCCATTTATATACGTTTTGATGATAACAAACCATATAAAAGCTATTTGGTACTAATAAAGATTCTATAATGAATTTCAGGTTTGTACAAGTCTTGATGGCTTTATATTTCTATATGCATGTCGCAAAGTTGATGGCGCTACATGCATGTTGTAAGGTTGATGGCGCAAGAGAAATTTTTCATAGGAGAGGAGGCTCTAACTCGGCAACGCGGTTCAGAGACATCTTCCTATATAGTTTTTATATTTTACTTTGTTAAAGGATAGTATATAGTGTTGAAGCTCAAATTCCCCACACACACAAAATTGCACATATTTTTCAAAAGATTATTTTTGTCTCTTGTGTAAAATATTTTAATAAACCTATTTCAATATTTGCAAACTCAATTTATTGTATTTTACAAAGTCTTGACAAAAATCATTTTTGAAAATAAACATATCTTCAAAAATATTTCCTCAAAATTTCTGTTTTGACCTGTTGCGGTCGACCGGGCGGTCGATCGGCTCTATTATAGGTCAGAACGGTCGACCGTGCGGTCGACCGCAGTTCTGACCGTTGGGTGCGTGCATGTGTGCATGTTATCTGGTCGACCAGGCGATCGACCGGACCCCATGTCAGGCGACCGGGCTGTCGACCGACTGACTGCACCCAACTCTCTGTTTGGGACGGTCGACCGGGCGGTCGACCGGAGCTTGCTAACGGTCAAAATTTTTTGAAAACCGGTCGACCGTCGGTCGACCGTGAGTGTTTTCTCAGCCAAACGACTAGTTTTTTAAGCATGTTTTAAAACGTGTTTTTATTCTTCAAACGTGATTTTAGGCTGGTTTTGGGTTTTATCCTTCCTTATTACTCAAATTAACATTTATCCTTTAATTCTTACCTATATCCTATAAATAGGGGTGGATGGGGTTGAGAAAAAAACAACAATATTTGCAAAGAAATCAAAAGTTTAAGTATTCTTCAAAGAAGTTTTTATTCCTAGTTTTTGTGCTCTAATCCCTGATTTTTCTCAGAATTTTTGAATCAAAACTCTCTTCTACTTTGTTTTATTTTTCACTTATAAACCTTGAGCTTCAATCCTATACATTATTCTCTATGGTTTTGTAAAGAAAAGTTTTTCAAAGAGAGTTTGTGGTCTTTTGATTACCAAGTGATTATTGTATTTGTGGCTCCACTACCTCTGGACTAGAGGAGTATGATTGAGGAGTTGGGTACTCCCTAGTGGTTGTAATCCTTTGTGAAATTTCTAGTGGATCGGAAATCCTTCGGGTGAAGGCGGAGACTTAGAGCTGGCTGCTCGAACCTCGAAACAAATCTTTGTATTTGCGATTGGTTTACTTGTGATATTAACTTGCTTTTTATTCATTCCTATATTGTCAATCTATACTCTCACAACAAGATTGCATTGCGCACTTCAAACTCTTATTTAGAGGAATCACGAGGAAGGAGTTCAGAGCCTTCATGGGGTATTCGGCTTCTAATCTTGCTTTGAGTGATTGTTGCATCATCTCATTTTTAAATTTGTGCATTAATTAGCATAATCACCTATTCACCCCCCTAGGTGATTTCAATTACAAGCATATATTCAATTGATCACAAGTATATCAAGCAAGTAAGGATGCTAACAATAAAATCATGCAAGATATAAACACAAGTGAGAGAGGGAGAGAGACAAGCAATCACAAACATAGGAGAATTGTTTTGAGGGTCGAGCACACGTGCTTTACGTTCCCGCCTTCCCCACTATGAAAGATTTTTACTAAATCGATCCCGTAAGATCATTCAGTGCCGCAACACCTACACAACGAGCTCCCGCAAGAACTCTTAGACCCGCAAGTCCCTTACTTATTCCCGCAAGAAAACACACGCGAATCCGCAAGACCCTGAGGCCGTAACCTCTACAATGAGCTCCCTTAAGAACTCTACACAACACGAACCCACGAGCTTGCTGAGACTGCAACCTCTAGAACTCCTCCTTAATACAGATTGGAACATCTTGTGATCACTTCTCTTGATCACAAACAAACACTCTCACAACAAGGATCCTTATAGGATGGATATAGCATTCAAAAGCTTAAACTTGTGTGAGAAAAACAAGATAGATTTTGTGGTGGAAAACTCAAGAAAAAGCTTTTGAAAACTCAAGAGATTTACTCTTGAAAAACTCTCTTTTTGATATGAAAGTTTAGCCAAAAACTTAATAAAAAACTTCTGTTAAAGGTAGGAAAAATAGCTCCAAAACACTTCTCAAAATTTTGTACAAAACTGGCCAAAAGTCTCATTTATAGAGGCTACCAAAAACTAGCTGTTGGGCTAGGAATGACAGGTCGGTCGACCAGCCAATGGTCATATTTCAGACCATTGGGTTTGTCGGTCGATCGCCCAGTGACCGCACCCAGGGCACTTGCCCTGTCGGTCGACCGCCCGATCGACAGACCAAAGCCGAGAGTATGTTTGATCCAGTCGATCGATCGCTCGGTCGACTGGCCCTAAAGGCAAGAGATTGTGCATGTCCTTGTGCACATCGGTCGACCGACTGATCCGCCGAGCCCTGGTTCAGTCAACCAGTCAGTCGACCGCCAGCTGCCCAAAAACTGGGTTTTAAAGATTTAAAACTTGAACTTATAAAACCCATAAAAATTCTATTAAATCGCATAAATTCCACAAAAATAGGTTCAAAATAACACTTTGAAGTAAAAATATGTGTGATCAAAAATCAATACATATTACAAACAATTTGAACTATTTTTGAGGTACAGAAATTAAAGCTTAAACTGAAAACCGTATTTTTCAAAACAAACTTTAAAATGGAAAAACCTATTTTTTCAAAACTTGTTTAAATACAAAAACAATATATTAAACACTTTTGAATAGTGTGTATGGTTAGAATCCAATACACAAAGAAGATGAGATATACTTATTTTTGACACTAAGCTCAAAATAAGTTTCGATAAATACAAAATTAAAACGAATGAACTAAACTCATCAAAATAAGTTTTTAAACAATATGAAGTAATAATGTGTATGAATGAAATCCAATACATATATAAACTATGTAAACTTATTATGATGATATCTATTCATGAAACATAAAGATTCTTTGAAGCTCAAAATCAAAACTGAAACTAAATTTTTCAAAAACAAAACTTAATCAAGAGAGATATGAAATATTTTGTGTGTGTGTGTATGAGCTTGAACAATTCACAACTAATCTATCCTTTATATTTTATCTAAAAATAAAAATCTTAAACTTACAAACATGAACTCAAGTCTTCTCTTGAAAATCTTCTTCTCCATCTTGACTTGATCCAAACTTGATCCAAATGAGTTAGACTCCTCTTTGAGTACTTGATGCGATCTTGAAGCACGAGCTATTAAATCAATACGTGCTAGCTTCAAAACTTGACTTCGAATCTTTTGTTGAAGCTAAACACCGACTAAGATCTTGATTGAAATCTGAAACTTATTAAACATTAGATCATTCGTACTATAACTACATGAGTTAATCATCATCAAAACTAGAGTGATGGGCCTTTGGGCCAACAGAATGCATAAAATAAAATTTAAAAGAGGTACATACAAGACTCACAATAACTGACTCGACTAGATTGAAAAAGTAAAAATGCATAAACTAAAAGAAAATACAACAAATATGTACAACACCAAGTCTCCCCCATACCTAGATCTTTCCATATGTATTCCCTCGAACTCGCTTCCCATCATTCCAATGGGTTCTCTTTATTAGTAAAATTGAAGAGGTCAGTTTTCCTGTTATCTTGGTGTTCATCCTCTCCAACTTGTTCATCACTTTTCTTAGTCTCTTCCTACTCTTCTTCCACTTCTGCTCCTTATAAATTGATCATTGTCACACAGCTCAATTGGATCATCCACAATATGAATATCTAGAAATCTGAGCTCATCCTCAAACATCACCTCAAAACTTGGGTAACCATTTCCTTGGGAGGTGAGTAACTAACCAAAGAATCTATAATTGATTCATTTAAACACATAATTTCATCTTCAAAGAATTTTTCAAAGCTTTGGTTAATTTGAAGTTCTTGAAGGGCATTGTCAAAAGATTGATCAGTGGTTGGCTCGTCAAAAATAAAGATACTCATTTCAAGTTTTCTTTCTCAAAGAGAAACTCCAGATTTAAGATTATAACACAATTTTCGCACTCATCCTTAAATAATTCATCAAGAAAAATAGCCCATCATCCATGCATACATCCTCAAATTATGCTTAATGTGTTCTATTTCCTCACAATAATTGGACGAAATATTTTGCTACTCAATAGATATTTTTTTACAAACTTTAGTAACTTCATCCGCACATTTCGCTTGAAGCAAAAGTTCACCATCGTCACAGTCACCCTCACAATATGATTACACGAGTTGTAAGTGTATCCAAATAATCTCTAATCACTTTATTTAGATACCTAGGATAGTCATCAAACATGCACACTTCCTCAACAGGTTTCTTATTTTCAAGCTCTTCAATTCGATTAATGTTTGGTTGACGGTGGAAGTGAGGAAGTAAGGAAGTGAGGAATTGGTAATAGTTCCCTTTGGAACTTAGGAATTGGTTAGTAAGTTTTCCGGTGTTTGGATGTTGTTAGGAAGTGTGATTTGAAAAATGTTATGTCTTTTCCGGTGTTTGGATGGTAATGTGAAAGTGAAAGTGAAAAAGTTGACCACAAAGTTGACCGCAAAAAATATTAAAATAAAAATTAATTAAGAAAAATAAAAAATAAACTGTAATTAAAATGCAAGTGAGATTTACATGATCAAAAAATTAACTAATTTGTGCTACAACTTATTATAAATGAGATTTACATGACCACAAAATTAACTGTAGCACTTTGGAAGCAAGGAAATGGTTGTGTAAAAGAGAAAAGAGAGAAGGAAAAAGAGTTTTCTTATTTTCCTTTTCTGGTGTTTGGATAGATAGGGAAGTAAGCAATTATACTTCCTCATTTCCTTACTTCTGCCTACTTCCTTGCATCCAAACACCCCCTAAAGTGAAACGATGGAGTGGACTCGAAGGGCATCTCAATAGAATGAGACATGTTGATATGATCTAAAATTGATATGGGTATCATACTTTGGACTTCGTTCATTTTATTAAGATTGATGTGTTCTTGAATTGATACAGGTCGAGTTGGTTTTAGATCAAGAACATGTTCAGTAGAAAATAAATCTTTCTCTTGTTCACCAGCTAACTTACTTGTTATCATATCTAAGTGGCTCAAGTGTTGAACATTATTATTGAGCATTTGTTGTGAAGATTGCATGAAGTTTTCAAAAATTTCCTCTCGTATTGGTTGTTTGTCCTCATGGTTGCTATTAAATTCCAGTTGTAGGGATGATGGAACCATGGGGACCAATTGAATTGAGAATTAGTATGTGATTGGTTTCATGAAGAATTAGTATCATTCCAACACCTCAATTTGAAATTTGATGGACAGGGTTCGCTCGTAGGTCCTTGAAATGTGTGAAATTGATCTGGACCTAGTCCTAATGAATACCTTATTGAAGGACACTGTTCTGAAGGATGAGATGAGTTATGATAGTGATGGCACCAAATAGGAGGGTAAGACGTAAAAGATGGGATAGGAGATTGGATGTAACCACGAAAGCTTGGAAGAGAGGTTGGTGGATGGAAAGGAGGGTTTGGCCTATAGAATGGATCGTAACCAAATGATGTGGATAGGCCTTGGAGTTTTTTTTATTTTTTTTATTTCTATTATTTTTTGTGGTGAATTGTTTTTGGTTAACCCAGCTGTACTAGGTCTCTCGACCATGCATGCATGCAAATCAATAAAATAAAAACAATATCACCAATTAAAAGAAGAAAATTAACCATGTCTATTCTAAAGTAGACTTAGACCAAGATAACTCCTAACTGACTAGATTCTCCACGGGAGATCTAATGCAGAATCTGATCATAAGTTAATCTTCCAGATCGGTGCAAGATTGGTGGGACGTATCTGCGTAAAAAGCAACGGGCCTAATTAATCCAAACTATCAGCCTTTGAGGTTTCGCCACTCAACTCCTTACCTTTGTGATGGGGAGATTCTGTCTCTTTGTTTTAAAATACCGCAAGTGTACGGTAGATTATTGTAACACTTGAGGGGCGATCCACAGGGAAGATATTTCTTGATGATCTTAACACAATTTAGGCGAATTGGTTGGGAAGAATAAGAAGTTGGTGTGAACTAAGTTATCAAAGAGAAGGATCATGCACCTAGGGTAGAATCTCCTAAGCTACTGTTCATGTGGTGGTATTTATCTCTCAACTAAATAATTTACACAATAATAAATTCCTATCTCAAATGACAAAAGTTCCCAGAATAGTGGTCTTAAGCACAAGATATTAAATTTAATCGCATATTCCATCAAAGTACTAAAATAAAATTAAAGCAACCAATAAGAAAAATACTAAACATGAAATATCGATTATTTAAACATATCTTGTCAAAATTTTAAAATTCTAGTAATAAATGTCATTGATTAAAAATCAATTAATGTGCTTTTCGTATCTTATCTAAGAGATTTAAATATCCACACGATCTAGTAGCCTAAGTTCATCAGCCTAGGCTCATGAAATTAAAATTAGTTACACATATTCAATTTAATCATCATGTAATTTAACAAACAGATTATTAATTAATTAAAAATACTACAGATGACTAATTTAATTTAATTACTTAGACAAGAAAATTATTAATCTAGCAACCTAAATTATTAAATAAATCAATGATCTAAATAATTACCTAAACAAATATATCTAAAACTGTATTAGATAATTAAAATGCTTATCTGAGTTTGGTGCATTGACAGATCTGAACGTCGCTCTGACTGGACCTTGGAAGGCACGCTTTCTAGCCGAGTACAGTGCCTTTGGACATTGGAACAATTGTGGGCCCCGGGCGCTTTGGTGATAGCGCCTGGGGGCACTGTGATTTCGGCGCCTTGGAGGAGGGACCTATGGAGTAGGCGCCCACCTTGGAGGAGGCGCCTATGAAAGTGGCGCTCAACACCCCCTTTTTTTCCTCAGGTACGTAAGAATACCTATGTCTGTTTTGGAACCCGCGCGTCTGTGAAGGATGACGATCTATCGCCTTTGTTGGAGCGTCGAACGAAGAGAAAATAAAAGGCAGAAAACAAAAAATCAGAAAAAAGAGAAGTACGGCCATCAAAACAAAATTCTGAAGACTTAGATTATAGGAAAAATATTCAGTCCCCCCAAAACCCTAGCCTTACATGGCTATTTATAGACTTAGGGTTTGATTATTTTACACTATTTTAAGCAGAATACATAAATAATTTTGCACTTCTCATCTTTATCCACTCTTGCGTTTAAGCCCATGAACTTTTTCAAAATTACATTTTCATCCAAACTTGCCTCAAACTCCTCCAAATTGACTGTAGATTTCTCTGATGTTAGTTTTAATCATAGTGGAGCGATCCCAGCAGTGTCAAGCCTCCTATCTCGCCTTCACTCCTTTTAGCACGCTTTACGGTCTCGAAAGAGTGTTTTCGTGGTTCAGTCTTCTCCTAACAAATTTGTCTGTAAAACACCACTAAAAATACCAGAGTAGAATTATTTATAAACTAATAATAGATGAATATGGGCATTAAAAATATGACAAAATCATGTTGATCACGTACCCCCACATCTATCTTTTGCTAGTCTCGAGCAAAACTAAAAAAAAGAAAAATCAAAAACAAACAAATTGAAAGATTATCCTATCTCACTTTTGTAGGAATCACAGTTGCACTTAGCACGTGCAACAAGCCGAAACCCCTAGGTTACCCCTAGAGGACGAGTTTTGTCTCGTTGGGATATTCAATGGATTACACCCACAAAATCCATAAAAGAATGAGACTAAGGAATAAACAAAAGTAGAGTAAGGATAACCAAAAATCAAGAAAGAAAAATTTTTATTATTTTATTTATCTACTCCACTTAACCAGTTAGCAAGATCATAGGTTTCCAAAAGTTTCATTTTTAAGTACGACCTTGATTTAAGAAATCATATCGGCTATAATAAAGCTTCAAATCTAAGACTTTACACCACCTATTCTAAGTTTCAGATCTTATGCACCCCGTGATCATGATATAGTTCTCAAGCTTGAGAATATTTGACTACAACTTTCGTACCATTTATTTTATAACAAATATATATATATATTTGGACTTTTTAACTATCTTTTATGTAGATACCGAGGCTTCCTGAGGTCAAGGCACCTAGCTAATTGATAATCAAAAATAATTATATTTTATGTTATCTTATCTTATTAGGCTCTCTCAGCTACCCATGTAGTGAGCTTTGGGCCAATGCTCCCAAACCAGACGGTCTTAGGATAATAAGTGTAAAAACACTCCTACGGATTTAATTACTCAAGTAACTGAGGCCACAAAATAAGAATTATTAATAATATTTTACAATATAATAATTAATTTTTTTTAACTCTAGTTGTAATCAATATCCTAAGCCTATGAACTTAATAGTGTAAATTTTATTGGGTACATAATCACTTAGACTAAGTTTAGATAGTATGTCCATTTTAGATTCTAATCTTTATTTAAAACTTTATGACTCTTTCATTTTGATCTTACCTTTAAAATCTACTCATGGATACCAAATCACTCACCTACTAGCTACCTATCTATAGAACTTTTCAATTTTTTTGCAAATTTTTTTTTGAGACTACTAAAATAAAATAAAGAAAGAAAGAAAATAAAGAAAAAACCCTAAAACCAAAACAATACAAAAAATACTCCTAAAATAAAAGAAATATGTGAATCCCCCCCACACTTAAAATGTGTCATATCCTCATGCATGCAAATGAATACAGATATAGAAGATGCACTCTTAAATTATGCACATGATCATAATAATCAGACAATCCACGCATACAGGAAAATGATGAATTTATACAATATGCTAGAATTGTAGATAATTCACAGTGCACCAAGAGAAATATCGCTGTAGAAATAATCAAAAGACTGCTCCCTGTGTGTGCATCCCTGCTATCTTGTAACACTTATAGAAAACTTGACATCAAAGTAAAAGAAAGAGATAAATAAAGACTCTAAACACTACACTGACTCCCTACGGTTATGAAAAATTCTAAAACAAGTGGATGAAGATGAATCAGGCTATAGTGAAAATATACATACCTTCACCTGAGCTATCTTGATTAGCAATTTGAGGTTCCTGGTCGGTTTCACCGTTCGGGGTTGGTAGCTGGAATCTCAATGCTCTTTTTAACTCATCTCTGCTTTTCGTATGTGATGGTAGTGCAAAATTCTGTAGCCTCATAAAATTCTCATACATTGGCACATGTGGATAGAGCTGTGTTGCCAATTATGAATACCCAGACGAAATTCGATGTCGGTAGCAATTGGTTGCTTAATTCAGTTAACATATTCATTCACCGACTCTCCTTCGTCAAAACCAAATTCCAAAAACAGCTAGTTGTAGTCCAGAAAACCATACTTGTCGTCTCATGTCCGTGGTCTATATCTGGATCTGTAATATTCTGAATTCTCCCACTTGCTTTGTTAGTGTCGAAGATATAAAATTAGTAGGTTAGTTTTTTTTTAATAATAATACAAATATACAGATACAATACATGAATTGCTCATCAAGCATATTGGGAGTCATGAAGACTTATAACCTCCTCATTATCGCTCGCAGGCATTTCTAAAATGGCTTTAAACGTTGCCCATTAACCTTGAACGCTGCACCATTTTTTAGATTTTCTATCTCCACTGCTCTATGAGGAAACACCACACACACCACGAATGGTCCCGTCCATCTGGATCTCAGCTTACCAGGAAATAAATGCAGTCTAGAATCATATAATAGGACTTTCTAACCTGGTATAAATGACTTTCGCAAAATTACTTTGTCATGGAATACCTTTGTCTTTTCCTTATAGATTCTCGCGTTCTCGTATGCTTCATTCCTGATTTCTTTCAACTCGTTGAGTTGAAACTTTCTATGTTCTCCTGCCATGTCAAGGTCAAAATTAAGCTGTTTTATGGCCCACATTGATCTGTGCTCCAATTCTAGTAGATGGCATGCTTTCATAAAAACAAGCCGATACAGAGACATTCCAAGGTTGTTTTAAAAGCAGTTTGGTATGCCCATAAAGCATCTACTAATTTTAAAGACCAATATTTGCTATTCAGATTTATTGTTTTCTCCAGAATCTGCTTGATTTGCATGTTGCTCACTTCTACTTGACCGCTCGTTTGTAGATGATAAGGAGTTGAGAGTTAATAGGTAATTGAGTATTTTCTCATCAGAGCCTCAAAAGAATGGTTACAGAAGTGGGTGCTATTGTCGCTGATAATTGCACATGGGGCATCAAATCGAGAAAAAATATTCTCCTTTAAGAATTTGACAACAACCTTGTTGTCATTGATCCTGCTTGCCACAGCTTCTACCCATTTGGACATATAATCAATGACAACTAAGATGTAGAGATTTCCAAATGAATTTGGGAATGGTCCCATGAAATCAATGCCCCACACATCAAATATTTTGACTGTTAATATTAGGTGTAACGGCATCATATTCCTCCTTGTGATCCTGCCGCATGTTGATAGCAAGTGCAGTATTTGCAGAACTCATGAGCGTCTTTAAAAAGAGTGGGCCAATAAAAACCACATTGCAGGACCTTCTCTGCAGTCTTCTTTGCTCTGAAGTGCCCCCACAAGCTTAATCATGACAGTATGACAAGATACTTTTGTGTTCTTCTTCAGGGACACACCTCCTAAAGATCTGATCAGGACAATACTTCCACAGATATGGATCATCCAAATAGAAGTATTTCAATTGAGAGTGAAACTTATAATTGTATTGTCTTGACCATTCTTCAAGTGTTTTCCTGGTCACAAGAAAGTTGACAATATCAGCAAATCATTGCTCTCTTATTACGGTGAACAATTGTTCATCGGAAAAGTGTTCATTTATAGGTACATTAGAGGATGGAGCGTTTAGTAGACGGGACATGTGATCAGCCACCAGATTATCAGTCCCCTTTTTGTCCCTGATTTAAAGGTCAAATTCCTGAAGTAGCAATACCAATTTTATCAGTCTTGCCTTCACATACTTCTTTGTCAACAAATACTTTAGAGCAGGTGGTCAGTGTAAACAGTGATTTGTGAGCCAATCAGGTAAGACCTAAACTTTTCAAGCGAAAAGACAACAGCTAAGAATTCTTTCTGTATTGTGGAGTAGTTGAGTTGCGCATCGTTCAGTGTCCTACTGGCGTAATAGATCACATGAGGCTGCTTGTCTGCTGCCCGAGGACTGCACCAATCGTGTAATCAGATGCGTCACACATTAGTTCGAAGGGTTGCTCCAATCTGGTGCATGAGTTATAATGGTGGAGATTAGCTCCTTCTTTAAGATCTCAAATGCCTCAAGGCATTCTGGGGTAAAAACAAATGGGACGTCCTTTCCTATAAGGCTAGTTAATGGTTGAGCAATCTTGCTAAAGTTTTGTATGAACCATCGATAAAATTAAGCATGCCCCAAAAATGATCTGATATCCAACTGATCTAGGAGATGGGAGATGGGCTATCAAATCTCCTTTTGCTTTGTCCACCTCAATCCCTTTCTTGGAGATTATATGACCCAAAATAATGCCTTGTTGGACTATAAAGTGGCACTTCTCCCAATTCAATGTCAGATTCTGTTCTCTGCATCGAGCGAGAATCAGACTGAGATGGCGAAGGCATTCTGAGAAGGAATCTCCAAAGATTGAAAAATCATCCATGAACACCTTGAGGAATCTTTCCACCAAGTCAAAAAAATACTGAATATACATTGTTGGAATGTTGCAAGTGCATTGCACAACCTAAAGGGCATGCGTCTGTATGCAAATGTTCCAAACGGACATGGTAATATGGTTTTCTCCTGATCCTCAGGAGCTATCGGGATCCGATTATAACCGGAGTATCCATCAAGGAAGAATAATATTCATGTCCGGCTATGTGTTCCAACATCTGGTCAATGAATGGTGAAGGAAAATGGTCCTTTCTCGTTTTCGCATTGAGCTTCCTGTAATCGATGCACACTCGCCATCCTATCTGAATTCGCGTAGGTATAAGCTCATCATCGTTCTTGACCATAATAATTCCAGACTTTTTCAGCACCACTTGCTCAAGACTCACCCACGAACTATCAGAGCTTGGATAAATAATTCCATTGTCGAGGCATTTTAAAATGCCTTTTCTTATTGCCTCTTTCATTACAGGATTTATTCTGTATTGGGGCTCTCTTCGTGGTTTAGCATTTTCAGTTAGGTGGATCCGATACTGGATGATGATTAGACTTATCCCTTTTATATCAGCCATTATCTACCATATAGCTTCCTTGTTCCCCTTTAATACAGACAAGAGCGATTCCTCTTAATTCTTACTCAAATTGGAAGCTATCACAACCGGGAGCTTTTCATTCTCACTAAATAGGCATACTTTAATGTTTTAGGGAGGGGTTTTAGCTCTAAGTTAGGTGGCTCCTCCACAGATGGTCAAAGTAGTGCTCGAATTCCCTCATCGAGTGACTCATAAAGAGGCTCCTAGTGCTTTGTATACACTTGATCTGCTCGTTCGAACACTTCATTAAACGCTTGTTCCATTTCGTCAGGCTCTGACCCTTGGTCAAGATACTCAATGTCTGATCCTTCTCTTCAAAATGTTAGCTTGATATCCCTTGGATCATGTTGACATCAAAAGTTTGGTCAGAGTAATCGCTTGGCTGCTTTCCAAGATTGAAAATATTGAGTATCAGAGCCTAGGTTCATACCTGGTGTGGGTAACCACCTGGGTCAATGCTTGGGCTCTTACCTATAGTACAATCAGGTTCAGATCTGAATTTGGAGATTCCAGCGACGTGTACAAGAATACACTGTCATTGACAATTTATTCCTTGACTCTTTTGTATTCCTTACTTACAGTTGTCAACCAGAGTATCCGATTTTCTTCTCGTTTTCTTTGCATCTTAGGGCTTCCAATCTGTTAGTGTTAGTTCACTACAATACTTCTCCATCCCGAGTACCTTATAGATATCAGAGTGCGCAGCGGAAGTGTCGTGGACCCGTAACCTTTAGGCTTTGGGGTTGGAAATATTGATCTCACACCTGACTAGAAATTTCGAGGACAAAATTTTTTGTAAGGTAGGGAGAAATGTAACCCCATGATCCCTGATGTACGTATCACAGTATCAGTACTCGATACGACGTATAAAATTGATTTGACCTTTTTATTAGTCAGATTGAGCCGATTTCAGTTTCAGATATTATTTTTCAATATTTTAGATTTTTCAAAATTTTTTGAAATTTTTTTAGATTATTTTGAAAAATCTCCGTAATCGGTGTCGACCGATACTGATAATCGGCTCTATGATTTTTAATTCACAAACGGAGTTAAATTTTAAGAATCTGCTTTCACCTTATGTCTTAGAATCACATTAGCTACGTTTTGGTATTTTTAGAAATTTTTCTAAATTTATTAAAAATCGGGTCAAACCGGTGTCGCCCAATATCGGTGATACTTTTCCAGATTTTTAATTTGCAAATCAGACTACATCTCTTCAAACCGTTTTCATATTACATCTCAGGATAATATTCTCTATTTTTTGTAATTTTTGGTAACCGTTCGGGACTAGTCGAATTCTGGAGTACATTAAATAATATTAATTTAATTAATTAAATCTTTTTTCCTTTCTTTTTCTTTCCCCTTCTCCCCTTCTCTGAATACTTCCCACCGCCTCTCCACCGCCATTCCCCTCTCTTCCTCTTTAAAGCCTCTCTCCCCAAACCCTCTCCCTCTCTCACTTGTTCTTTGTGATCACCGCCGGCGGGGGCGGGCGGAGCCGCCGCCGGCAGAGCGACGCCGGCGAGGCGGAGTTGGCCACTGCCATCCCTGCCCCCCCTCTTCTCTCTCTTTCTCACTCACTCTCTCTCTCCACTCCTTTTCTCACTCTCTCTTTCCCCCCGCTCTGTGCGTGGCCCCAGACCGCCGCCGGCGGCCTGAGCGCAGTCGCCGGCCTCGGCGACCGCCGCGAGGCGGCCAGGCTGGGCCTGGCCGCTGCCCCGCTGCCCCACTACCCCCCTTTTTCCTCTCCCGCTCTCTCTCTTTCTCTCTCTCTCTCTTCCCCCCTCTGTGTGACCACCGCCGGCGGCGGGTCTCGCTGGTCGCCGGCCTGCAGAGTAGCGGCAGCGGCTGCTGCTGCTGTGTTGATAGGGTTCGGGTGTGAACCCGAACCCAATAACCCTATTGGGTTGGTACCTATTAACCCAAACTACCCAATATCCATTTAACTTAAGTTATGGGTTTGGGTATTGGATCCAAACCCGACCCGTGAGCTACCCAAACCCGCATCCAAACCAATAAAGGTAAGATTACAGAAAACCCCTTCTACATTTTATTAATTGCATTTAAGATATGTTTGTTACATATTTAACCCATTTCTATTACTCCTAGAGTTCGGGCGATATCTGGAGCAATCGGACTCCGATTTGGACGATTCAGGAACCGTTGCGATCGTGGGAAAGAGAGCTATCTTTCCATGTCCAGTGTTGTGAGTGTTTTCCTTTTCTAAGTTATATTTATTCATGTTTAATAAAGGGAGTGATTGCTTTAGTTACGAAAGCGTAATTATGGGTTAATCACTATAAATGTTCAGTAATAACTTAACTAGAGAAAAGTCATGTTTTGTAATAAGAATCTGCATATTATGTTAGTAAACATAAACAATAAACTAATGCTTTCATCTGCTATAAAATATAACTGATAGATTATAAGTGACAGATGGTCAATTAAAGGATCACTGGACACTGTCACTTCATGGACATCTACTATGGTCACACAATACTGTTACCTGTACACTGATACATGCATAATCCATTATACCAGATATTGTCACTAGTACACTGTCACCATTACTAACCCACCGGTACACTGAACATTGTATTGCATGTAAATATCCGTCATACTGGATACCGTTATTTCATGTTATTTCATAAACATGTCTCACCATTACAGAGATACTGAGATTCACGACACGATTACTGCATATTGGTGAACTACTGATATATGATACGCTATTACATGGGATACCGCTACACGGATACTCTGTGCGCAGTTATTCATGTCTTACACCACTGTTATATAGACTCACTGGTTTACATGCATTGATTGTCTATGTATTCCTATTACATGGAGCATAGTTTATATTATTGCTCTATGGCTATTCTTGTATTCCCGTTATATTGACCACTGTTTCTGTTACAAGGATTATTGTTACCGTGCTGTCCTGTATTCCCATTATATGGTTATTTCCCGTTACTGATATTGATAATCCCGTTACTGGACATGAGAGCTGTTGATATGCGATGTGTGGAACTAAGTGCCACGTGGATCCAAGCCATGGGGCCACCTCTAGAATCCCACATCTATTGTTTTCCGTTTCCCGTTTCTTGTTATCTTGTTCTACGCTATCAACAGAGCCCAGGTCCTGTTATCATGTTACAAGTATCATGCATTGTATTTGTTCTTGCTACACTGTGTACTGTAAATATCATAAATGTAACTTGGGGATGGGGGAGACTTGAGGTTGATTAGATCTTATCGAGTGGATGTACTGGATCCATATTGTTAGTCCCACTGCAGGGGACGGTAGTGCTGCCTACCGATTGTATAGCTCCATGAGCTCCCGTTACTTGATTCTTGCTCCCCTCTTAGCGAAGGGCCCTGGTCTCAGCAGCCAGGGGTCTGTTTAAGGCCGTGATCCCGGGTATGCACGGGATACACCTACCCGATAAGAGCTCCTTGATCATTGGTTTTCCAATTAATATAAGAAAACCTATAAACAATAGTGACGTCGGGAACACTTGTTATTTGGTCACTCTCTTGTTTGGATAATGGTACCCGTATGCCATGTCCGGATGGGTTCGACTGGAGTGCGGGCTCCAGTATGAACTGCCAGTGGTATGGGACACTGGAAGAGATTGATTAAAATACCAGGTGGTACTGATTGTTATTATTGTATAAATAACATGACTTGCCTGATACATGTGTGCTATTGTGTAGTTGTACTTGTTACTATTCCTGATATTTTATCCACTATCATGTTACCTGTAGACTTTGCTACATTATCTGATACTTGTTACACTTCATGTGTTGACACACTCTTCATGTACACGTATACCTTGCATTGCATGCCTTTAGTTCCTGTATATCCTATAGACACTATTCCCGTATGCTCACATCGCTGTAGAATGGTTGCATACGTCATCTACATGTTCACATACACCACGTCACCAATGTTTATTATATACAAACATGAGACTATTGTAGACATGACCCGATGATAACATGATAGCTGGTGATGGTATTAAAATATGACATTGTTAAATTTCTACTGATTATTAAATTTCTATTAAATGGTATCACTATTACATAAACATGTATTATATATTAGTATCGTGCTTGTATTACTATAGTACATATTACTGTCTCCTTCATTTTACCACTCACTAGGTCGCTTTCTGACGACCCTGAGTTTGCGTGCCCAGGTTGGAGATTCGAGATATCATACTGACAGATATGTCATTGGATTCATATAGGGGACTTGTCACCCCTACGATTCATAGGTATCTTGATTCTTTTGTCATACTTCCTTATTTGTCCATGTTTCTTTATCTATCATGCTCACTGATCTTTTCTACAGGTATTCTTGTACTCATTTAATGCTGGAACTCTTGTGTATATGGAGACTATTTCCTGTACTGAGGCTTAACGTACGCGCGAGGGTATTTTCACCCTGCGTATGTACGTCGCCATAACGTCTCCGTATCATTGGGATCGGGGCGTTACATTGAGATCGATAGTCATGTTCCCAAAGGTGAGTTTCATCAACCCACTGTGACAATTGATCAAAGCATTTGATGTTACTAAGAAAGGTTAGCCAAGAATCACAGGAATTTATCCTCTTGGGTTCTCCACCAGTGCAATTTCAAGGACAACAAAATCAACTGGGAATATAAATTCTCCAACCTTGATCAGCACGTCTTCTACCTTACCCATTGGAATTTTCACCGATCTATCAGCCAATTGCAAGATAATCCTTGTAGGTTTTAACTTACCCACTCCTAATTGCTTGTAAATTGAATATGAAAGCAAGTTGACACTCGCCCCCAAATCTAGTAAGGCTTTGTCAATCACTGTGGTTCTAATAGTGCAAGATAGAGTCGGACATCTAGCGTCCTTGTATTTCACTGGCATTGTGCTCTTTATCATCTCGCTGATATTTGCAGCGAGAAAGACCTTCTTAGGAGTCTGATGAGCTTGTTTCTTTGTGCACGGGTCCTTCAAGAACTTTGTGTTGGCCCAATGGCCTTCCACTCTAGTTTTGATGATGATCAACACTCATGTAGTTATGTTTACTAATATTCTTGTGTTTCTAAGTTTCAGATCATTAACAGGATATTAGTTGGTGATTAGCTTCAACAAGGAGTTTAGAAGTTTTTCATGTTGATTCCGGTGCCAAAGCTTAAAGATCATACCTTTGCACTTGGAGGATCACGCGTTTGGGATCGAGTCTACTTGAACATGGAAGATCGACAAGAAGACTTAGGTATCCTAGTTTAGATAGAGTTTTAGATCCATTTGTAAAGCTTAGTTTAGTTGATATGCTCAAGTGCACAAACACACACGTTTCATGATTTGGTTTTTGGTTTTCATGAATAGTTTATCAAAACAAGTTTAAATTGATATATTTATAGTTGCTTCATTCTATACATGCATGCTTAATTTTTTAAACAAACTTATTTTGACTATCCTATTCATGTTTTGGAAAATTCTAGTTTGATAAAATACAAGTTTTGTTTTTGATAAAATTGGCAAGACACAAAAATGAATTGATATGATTGATATATGTCTTGAAATTTTTATCACAAGTTTGGTTATCAAAGTAAAATGATAAAACAAGTTTTAGAAAAACAATTTTTTAGAAAAACAGTTTTTATTGTGATTAAAACTATTTTTTAGATTTACTGTGATTTTATGGGATTTTTATTGAGTGAAAAGACCTATTTTCAAATCCCGTATCTGTGCAGTTCTGCACTGTGCCTGCCAGGCCAGTACGGTCGACCGGACCGGTCGACCGCACCAAGGGCCGGTCGACCGGGCCGGTCGACCGATGTGCACAGACGTGCACGTCTGTTAGGCACAGTGGACGGTCGACCGGGCCGGTCGACCGGGTTGAGAGCTCTGCTCTCGGGAATTTTCGGTCGACCGGACCGGTCGACCGCTGCTGTCCAACGGTCACATTTTTGACCGTTGGCGGTCGACCGGGCCGGTCGACCGGCAGTTGGTCAGACTGCCACATCAGCCTAACGGCTAGTTTTTCCTAGGGGCTATATATACCCCATTTCTCCATTGTTTTGAACAAGAATTTTTGAGCTAAAAATTTTCAGTTTTCTGAAGAGTTTAAAAGAGTTTTAAAAGAGTTTTTAAGTCAAAAAGATTTCATCTTATTTGTTTTTGGGTTTTTGGAAAATCAAAGAAAAATAGGTTTTTGGGATTTTTGCTTAGATCTTCAATTCTATCATATTGCAAGTATTTTCCCAAGGATTTTTCTTTGTTGCTTGTTTTCAAAAACACTTGTTTTCCACACTTGAGCTATATCCTCTATCCTAAACTATTAGGATCTTGTTTTTGTAGAAAAAGAGAAAAGAGAGAGTTTGAGGTGGTTGTTGTAAACCTCTAAGTTGTACACCCTTATTCTTGTTGTATCCCTCTTCGGTAGAGGTGATCGGGTGATTGGTTTGTGAGCCTCTTAGGTAGAGGTGTTTGTTGTAGTTGGCTACGGGCCGTATCCCTCTTCGGTAGAGGTGGATTGTGGTTGTATAGCCTCGGTGGCTTTGTAAAGTTGAGAGAGGAGTTTGGTACTCCTTATAGTGGATTGGGAAATCCTACACGGTGGTGTAGGCGGGGATGTAGAGTTGGGTACTCGAACCTCGAAACAAATTTGTGTGTTTGCGTTTGATCCTATTGTCTCTCAACTCTACTCTCTTATAATTGTGCAAAGCATCATACTCATCATCATATCATACTTGATTGTGTGTGCACTTATTTCATATTGCTTGGATTGCTTGTGTGTGTGTGCCTAACTTGTACTCATCCAACAAGAGCTTCACATAGCGCCTCAACCCATTTCAAGGGGAATCAAGGGGAGTTAGTCCAGAGCCTCGCAAGGGGAATTCGGCTACACTTGTTGTATTGTATTAGTTTGTGCATAATTTGCATTAGCTTCCGCATTTAGCGCACTTAGTTTGCATTGAGTTTCTTAGATTAGCAATTACACCTATTCACCCCCCCCCCCTAGGTGTTTTTTCAATTGGTATCAGAGCTAGTGCTCCTGATACTTAGGCTTAACATCCTAGGAGTGAGATCCATTTGCTTGCTAATCTACATTTGCATTTGATTGTTTGCGCATATTTAGTTTATACCATGGACTTCATGACCCCACCTAGTTTTGACCCTTCCAACATTGATGTTTGGAAGTATAGGATGTCCATGTACCTAAAGACCCTAGGTTTGCATGTTTTCCTTGCGGCCACCAAGAGATGTTATCTTGGTGATTGCAATCATATAGGGGCCAATGCACAAGCCCTAGAGGCTATTAGAAGCACATTACCTAAAGATTATCTTATGTGTGTTTCTAACTTTGATTCCGCCTTTGCAGTGTGGAACAAATTGACAACCACAACCACCACCTCCGAGCTTCAAGAACAAATCCAAGAAGAGGAATCTAGTGGAGAATCCGAATCTCAATGCTTCATGGTCCAAGGGAATGACTCCCTTGAGGTACATTCGGAAACCCACTTAGATAGTGATGATGCTTGTTCTTCATGCGATGATATTGTTGATGCCCATGCTTTGAATGAAGAACTTTCAATTGTTTGTGAAAAACTTATAGAAAAATATAAGATTTTGAAAAGGAAAAGTCTAGGAATTGAAAAAGAAAATAAGTGTTTACAATCTAGACTTGATATTGTTTTGCAAGAAAAGGTTGAGGTCTATAATGAAAGGGATTCATTGAGATCTCAATTAGAACTTGCACTTAAAGAAAATAAAGTTTTAAAATCTAAAAATGATTGTGAAAATCTTTTGAAGAAAAATGAAAATTTGTCTTCAAAAGTAGATTTTGTTATAAAAGAGAATGTTGATTTAAAAAATAAAATTATTTCCATTTCAAATGAATTAAATGCTTGTTTGAAGAAAAATGAGGTTTTGCATAAAAAGATTGATGCTCATGTTTGCCATGCTAGTGTAACCTCATCATCTAGACTACCTAATGCATGTACCTCTTCTTCTAAGATTAATGATGATATTTGTATGCTTAAGAAGAGAGTAGATTGTTTGGGCTCCACTATGAGCCAATGTGCCATAAACCACACACGCTTGGAAACCTTGGTTCGAAAGAAACAAGTTCCATCATTTATGCATGCACACCCTCCACGGCATACACATGCTCCACACGGACACCATCAACACATGTATGCTCATGTGTACACATGTACACATTGTGGTCGTAAGGGCCATCTTGCTAAATTTTGTTATGATAGATTAAATGTTTCAAATTTAGCAAAGAAATTTGTTTGGGTTAGAGAAGGGACTAACCCCCATGGACCCAACAAGATGTGGGTACCAAAGACCACCCCTCCTATTATTTTTGATGTAGGTGTGGGCTCTCACATGACGTGAGAGTGATAGCACCTTGGAGTGGATGCGTTCCGGACTTAAAGGAAATCAAATGGATGCATCACTTTCAAGGGAAGATTTGGTGGAGATGACCACCATGTTTTGGAGACAAGGAGAGTTTCTTCTTCGGTTTTGGTAACAATCCTTTACTCCCATTTATTGTTTACATGCTTTCCATTTCATTGCTTATAACATGTTTTGATGTTTTATAGCATGTTTCATTGTCTATGGATTAGTATGTACATTCCATGTTTATTAGATCCTTGACATACATGTATAGTATTTGAGACACACATGCTTATTTGATTCACATTTAGTGTTCTCACCGTTTGTTTAGCTATAATGTACATCATGAATCTAATACATGTGAATTTACATAGTAATCATGTTTTAGGTTTATCATGATGATTTTTATATTGTGTTTTGATGCTCAATGACTTGATTACATGTTTAAGTGTTAGTTTTCATTAAGACTAGGAATTATACTTGTACATATAGTGGGCCACAAATAAATCTATATATGTTGAGATTGAATGCTTATTTGAACCCATTAGATGTGCTAGTATACTCTAGTTTTGATGATTCATACATTTCAAACTTGTATTCCATTTTTGAATTAGTTTTATGATTGTGTATTCACTTCATGTATATGTTTGTATTGCCAAACTTTAAGATATACATGTATACCCCTTGAGTCATTTGCCCTTCATGCAAATCTATATTATGGACTCAAAGTGTGTTTAAGGGATATGTATGTATACTTCTTGTGTTGACAAATCATACATATACCTTGAAATGAAAATTGCTTTGATGAAATTTAGCCTTACATGTTTTCATGTTTATGTGTCAATATTTAACTTCATGTATATGTCCATCTAGTTCAAACTAATCTTATACATATACATCTTTTTGAGCCACGTGCCTTCATGAATATTCATTTAGTGGACTCGTTGAGTTTTGGATATGTATGTATATTTTAGCTTGTATTAGACATACATATGCCTTGAAGAGTAAATTAGGAGTTTTATATGATTTTTCATGTTTTTGATGGAATTATGTTTTAAGGAATAATTGAGCTCAATGAAATATTTTTCATGATTATGATCTTCACATATTATTTGTACACTCATATCTATTGCTCATGTTTTGTTTCTCATGAGTTATGCTTTATTGGTTAGAGTGATGATTATCATGTGAATTTCATTTTTGTTTTATTCCTTGCTTGAAGGATTTCGTGCTAGTTAACAAGTTTTCCATTTAACTAGTTGCGGTGTTCTTCATTTTGGTAGTGATTTTCAAACAAAACTACATTTTCAAATCTATCCTTGAAAACCCTACCTTCCAAGGGCGGTAGGATGGGAGATCATGTTCATGTATGCCCTAAATTGAAAATCTTTAAAACTTGAATTATGATTGGGTGGTAGAGAATATGATGTATACACTTGAACTTATTGTTATGTCAATTGGTATCATTGAACTCTTTCAATTGGTATCACTTTGATCTTCTTGTATACTCATATATGTTTTGTATGTATGTATGCTTTCAATTCCAAGTATATCAATTTCTATTGGTATCTATCTTTCATACATATATATGTTTGTGTTTATGCTAGTGCTTGAGTTTCAATTTTGTTTAAATTGATTACTTTTAAATTGTTATCAAGACTATGCATGACTTTAGTTTGTATTTCATAAAGGGGGAGAAAATATGATTTTGTATTTCAATTGGTATTGGTACTCCCACACTTTATGATTAAAAGTTGTTTACATGTTTTTCAAAATGAAATATATTCTTACAATTGGTATCAAAATTTGTGTTTAGACATTCAAAATTTGTTATGTTGTTTTACAATTGGTAATTTGTTATGTTTAATTACAATTGGTATCTCAAATTTTGTTTAAAGAAAATATTCAAAGTTTTGATTTGTATTTCCTATATGCAAGGAGAGCTTAACATTGAAATTGTAGATCTGGATTAGTAAGGGGAAATATGAAGTGGGTTTTAGAAGAATTGAAGATCAGAAGAGCGGGTTGAAAGTTGGAAATTTTGGGAAGACAGGGGTCCAGCGGTTCGCTGAGAGAGAAGTGAGAGAGTGATCATGTTGTGCAACATAAGCAAGTGCATGGTTATGATGTGCATGAATGTGTGGAGTTTGTTTCTTTGAAAACATTGATTCCAACCTAGAATGATTAAAAGCACAAGAGTTCAAAGTTGAACTCAAACCATCCATTTTATTTTTCAAATTCTTAATCTCATTAGTTGTGGCAGTAAAGCATGGTGAGATAAAGAATCATTTTTCTTTTTCTTTTGAAAAACATTATCCTTTTCTTTTTCAACAAATTTTCTTTTTAAAGATTTATTTTCTTGTAAAATACTTTCTTTTTGTTGTTCCACCATAGCAATATCATTTTTCAAAATATTGTTCCCTTCACAAAGATCATTCAATTTTGAAAATAAGGAAACATTCTCATTTTTCAAATCTTTATTTTCTTTTTCTAAGCATGCAATCTTAGATCTAAAAGAATCATTTTCTTTAAGCATGCAATCAAATTTCTTTTTCCAACTTTTATTATCTTTTTCTAAGCATGCAATGTTATCTCTAAATGAGTCATGTTCTTTATGCATGCAAGCAATGTTCTTTTTCAAATTTTTATTTTCTTTTCTAATCATGTCATATTTCTCAAGCAATAGATGACAAAAAGTAGATAGCTCATCATATGACATGTCCTCATCATCAGATTCGGAATTTACCTCAAGGGGGTCATCCCCTTGGACCATAAAGCATGCGTTGGAGGTGTTGCTTCCAACGTCCGAATCACTCCCGGCATAATATAGATCCTTTTCGCCAAGGGAGGTGATGATGTTCCAAGCTACAAAAGCCGAGTCAACGTTAGATACCCTAGATAAATAATCATCATTTAGGGTTGACTTGATAGCATGAAGGGCTTTTGCATTAGCCTCAAAATTCTTACCATTTAAGCAATATGCATTATTAGATATGGCAAGATAAACATGAAATCCTAAGGCATCAACTATGGGGCGCGGTGGTGGAATAGAGACGCGAGCTCTGGGAGGGAAAGGAGGACCAGTGGCAGGGAGTCGACGAGCACCCGGAGTCCCATCAGGAACGACTATGTCAAATTTTGTGAACAGAGACTGAAACTGAACATCCACAAATCTCATGGATTCAGCCATATAAGACAAGTCGTTTTGGACCTCCGCCCGAAAAGCAGCATCCATAGCAACACGAGACTCCATATCTGCCCGAAAAGAAACATCACGAGCATCCATATCTGCACGAAGTGCAGAGACTTGCTCACTGACCCAGGCTTGATGTGCCTCGATCTGCGAGCGGAGCTCAGAAGAAGAAATACCCTGAAACTCAGGAGCAGGAAAAGCAGGGCCTGGAGCTGGACCAGGAGCAACAGGAGGAATAGGTGGTGGTTGCACAGGTGCGTGTCTACGCAACTGAGCTTCCATCATCTTCAAAGCAGCAGCATTGATATCAGATGAGGGTTTAGAAGGGGCTTGACCAGAAAGATCAAAATCTAAAGCCTTAAGCAGATGGGTAATGAGCATGCCGTAAGGCAGACTCCTACCAGCAGTGCGGATCTGATCACAACTCATGTGAGAGGCGATAACTCGAGGGAAATTTATCTTAATGCCTTTAAGGAGGCAGTAGATAATCAAAGGAACAGGTCCTCGAGCATGACTGAATTCACTAGATTTAGGCACGATGTTGTGGAAAATAATCTTAGCAAGAACTTGAGATTGGAGGGAATACTGACTCACAATCTCATTCCTCACCAAGTCGGGATTGTCATCCTGGTGAATGAGAGTGGATGCGGTGAGCGAAGACTCACCCTCCGGATATTCTGCAAAGTCATGAAGGTCATGAGTGTAGACATCTATTCCATCAGTGGAAAGATGAAGAATCCTAGCAAACTGACCTAGGGAAATATTTATATCCCTACCCATCACACGAGAGGTGATCCGGCTCCCACTAAATTCGAAGTTAGCATAGAAGTATGGAACCAAGGATGTGTAGACCTTCTCCCTGATGGAAAGGAAATCCACAAGGTTGTTGGTACGGAGAATGTGGGGTATATCAAGGTGTTCAAAGTCATGGATAGCCACATACCTACCCGAAATTGTGTTCCTAGGGGCTAGATGAGTGTAACGGTCAGAGGCTAGATCGTTACGCAACAAAGGATCAGTTCTAGGAGCTTGAGAAGAGGATTGGGCAATACCCTTTCCTTTCTCGGTTCGAGATCTTTTAAGGGGCATGATAAAAATGAAATTTTAAGGTTTTGGCACGATCTAGATGATAAGTAACCTAAAGTAGAGACAATGGAACAATTATATCTAAGCTAGAAGTGGAAAACTGAAGTAAAAATCCGATTTTTACCTTGTTGAAAATTTTTGAAACCCTAGCTGAAAATCCCGAAATCCTGAAGATCTGATGGATGGATCTCTTTGAAATTGTTTTATGATCATGTGCTTTTCATTTCATGTATATGTGCATTTTGGCCAAACTTTAAGATATACATGTATACCTCTTGAGTCATTTGCCTTTCATGCAAATCTACATATATGGACTCAATTGCATTAGGGATATGTATGTATGCTTCTTGTGTTGACAAAATATACATATACCTTGAAATATAATTATTTTAAAATAAAGAAATTTTTGTGATGATTTTCATGCTTTCAAAAATTTATGTTTTAAAGGAATATTAAACTTTATTGCTATTTTTCATGATGCCATGTTCCACATAACACTAGTACACTCACTTCTTTTCAATATGGACTTTATGGATACTAGAGTGTTTTTAGTGCCTTGTGTTTCATTGATATTTCATGAAAAACTTTTGATTTATTCCTTGATTGAAGGATTCCGTACTAGTTGTTAAACACCTTCATTTAACTAGTTCGAATTCTTCATGTGGTAGATTATATGATATATACACTTAAGCTTAATTTTCAATTGGTATCATTGGATATTTTCAATTGGTATCAATTTGACCTCTTATGTATATACTCATATTTTTGCTTTCCCATATATGTATGTATCACCTTCAATTGATATTAGTTCTTCATACATATATATGATTTGTTGTGTGCTTGTATCTAAATGGACTTATATTTTTAAAGCACAAAGTTGTTAATGCTAAGCTTACTTCAAATCTTATTTATCTTCAAGCTTATGCATTGTATTTCATAATTGGTATCAAAATTCAAAATTTGGTTGTTCTACATTTGGTACCTTAAAAGAAAATATTGTATTTTAAGATATTTCAAAATTTTGTTTTCATAAGAAAATTTCAAATTTTTAATTTGTATTGCCTATATGCAAGGAGAGCTTAACATCTCTTCTACATATAGATCTTCTTGATTGATTTAGATTACCCCTCCTTGATTTCTTTATTTTTGACAAAAAGGGGAGAAAATTTGTTTGATGTATTTTACTTTGAACCCTTTGTTGATGATTAACAAAAAGGGGGAGAAGAATTTGAGATTTTATATGCATGTGTATGTGTATGAGGTGCATGTTTCCTTGGGGTACTCCCTTAGGAAATTTAGAAGCTATCTTTTTCAAGTCAAATGCATAACTTTTTAAATTTGAGTCCAAAACTTCAACACGTTTTGGATCTCAACAAAATCATTTTGTCAATAGAAACCATGGGGGTTTTACCCTTATTTGCAAGTTTATACTTATCAAAATCAATTTTCAATTTTTCAAATGAACTAGACAAAGTATTTTTCTCATTTACAACTATTTCAAATTTATTTTTCAAAAACTCATTTTCCCTTTTTAATTTCTTATTATGAGATTGTGAAATCTCATACCTATGTTGCAATTCTTCAAAGACATGTGCAAGTTCATCCATTGTTAAATCATCATCTTCTAAAGTAGTTTCAAGGGTTACCTTAGAAGTGTCCTCTCCTTGTGCCATGAAGCACATGTTGGCGGCGTCGTGCTCCTCTTCGGATTCGGAATCCGTATCATCCCATGTAGCGGCCAACGCTTTCTTCTTCTTCCCGTGCTTGGAGGTGGTTGCTTGAAGTGCTCTCTGTTCTTCCCGGTCGACCGGGCCAGTCGACCGGAGGCTGTAACGGTCAGATTTTTGACCGTTACCGGTCGACCGGCCGGTCGACCGGCAGCTCTGACAGACCCCAACGGTCAGATTTTTCTGACCTCTATAAAAGGGGGTTTTGTCATTGTTTTGAGCCAAGATTTTAGGAGAGCTTTTGTCCAGTTATTTCCATACTTTTAGCAGAGTTTTCTCCACAAAATAGAGTGCCAATATTTCCTATCAAAAGGAATTTTATCAAGAGAGTGTTTATTGTGATTTCTTGAGTTTTCCATCAAAGTTCTTTCCTTGATTTCTCACACTACACTTGAGCATCCATAGTTGTATCTATCCTATAGGAGAGTGTTGTAGTGAGAGTTTTTGTAGGTGATCAAGTGTTTAGATCACCAAGATTTCATCTTGTACTTTGAGGAGACGGGCAAGTGTGCTCGTGGTTGTTTAGGGTTCGGGTGCGAACTCTTGTAGCTTGAGGTGCGGCCTCGACGAGCCGGTGGGCTTGTGGTGTGTAAGGGACTTTGGGAGTCCGAGGGTTTGTAGGTGTTGCGGCACCAAGGAGAGATCCGGTTGGATCGTGCATAGTGGAAATCCTTCGTGTGTCGAAGGCGGGGATGTAGAGCAAGTGTGCTCGAACCTCGAAACAAACCTTTTGTGTTTGCGATTGCTCACTCTTACTCTCTTACTCTTTTTGTCTCACTTATATCTTGCATTACTTTATAGTCTTTATCTCTTATATGCATGATATACCTTTGTGCTCATAATTGCTATACTTGCTTGGGATTGTTATTAACACTAGTATTCAACCAAGAGAGCCAACGCGGCACCTCAACCCATTCAAGGGGAATCTAGAGGAGTTTGTCCAGAGCCTCGCAAGGGGAATTCGGCAACACTCTTGTGTTATACATAAGTGTTGAATTAAAAGAAGTTTAATTTGGTCAACTTAGTTTTAATTCCGCATTATTTGTTCATAAGTGACCATTAGATTAGCCATCACCTATTCACCCCCCCTCTAGGTGATCTTACAAACATCTCTCTTACATATAGATTCATGTTGAGTATATTATAAATTGAGGAGCTTGACAACTCTTCTTTATATGATATACGTGTGTAGGGGGAGCTTCACATCTCCTCTTATGCATTACATAATATGTGTTATGTGAATTGGGGCTTGTCATCCCTTCTTCATGTAATGCATATGTGTAGGGAAGCTAACTTAGCGTCTTCCTCTTCATGAATGTATATAACATATAACATATATTGATCCTTGTTTATTGGTATCAAGATGCTTCATTGACATATTTTTTAATTGATATCATGTTTGTAGTCACCCCTTATTGATTTTGTTTTTTTTGTTTTAGACAAAAAGGGGGAGAACATTGTTTGCATTGTTTTGATTGACAAAAAGGGGGAGAAAGATTTTTACCCCTCATTTTATCTATGGTTTTGATTGTTTACCCCTTTATTGATGATTGACAAAAAGGGGGAGAATTATTTGAGAGTTTAACATGCATACATAACATAAAACTCAAATTACTTCTATGCATGATTGGTACATGTTTTTTATATGCATGCTTATGTTTATGCATATATTATGTTTTAATCTCAAGATTATTAAACATGAAACATGCACATGCATAAAAATATAAGTTTAATAAGTTTAATTGATTTATAGAGTTTGCTTTGTAATTGGTATCTAGAGCTTATTTTGTTTTGAATATCCATTTGATATCTAGAACCATTTTCATGTTTAACATTCATTGCATATATTTATTGTTTATCCCTATGCATAAGTTAAGGGGGAGCTTCTTTGAAGCTTATCTTTAATCCATGCATATATAACTCCATGAGTTTTGTCATCATCAAAAGGGGGAGATTGTTGGCCCAATGGCCTTCCACTCTAGTTTTGATGATGATCAACACTCATGTAGTTATGTTTACTAATATTCTTGTGTTTCTAAGTTTCAGATCATTAACAGGATATTAGTTGGTGATTAGCTTCAACAAGGAGTTTAGAAGTTTTTCATGTTAATTCCGGTGCCAAAGCTTAAAGATCATACCTTTGCACTTGGAGGATCACGCGTTTGGGATCGAGTCTACTTGAACATGGAAGATCGACAAGAAGACTTAGGTATCCTAGTTTAGATAGAGTTTTAGATCCATTTGTAAAGCTTAGTTTAGTTGATATGCTCAAGTGCACAAAACACACACGTTTCATGATTTGGTTTTTGGTTTTCATGAATAGTTTATCAAAACAAGTTTAAATTGATATATGTATAGTTGCTTCATTCTATACATGCATGCTTAATTTTTTAAACAAACTTATTTTGACTATCCTATTCATGTTTTGGAAAATTCTAGTTTGATAAAATACAAGTTTTGTTTTTGATAAAATTGGCAAGACACAAAAATGAATTGATATGATTGATATATGTCTTGAAATTTTTATCACAAGTTTGGTTATCAAAGTAAAATGATAAAACAAGTTTTAGAAAAACAATTTTTTAGAAAAACAGTTTTTATTGTGATTAAAACTATTTTTTAGATTTACTGTGATTTTATGGGATTTTTATTGAGTGAAAAGACCTATTTTCAAATCCCGTATCTGTGCAGTTCTGCACTGTGCCTGCCAGGCCAGTACGGTCGACCGGACCGGTCGACCGCACCAAGGGCCGGTCGACCGGGCCGGTCGACCGATGTGCACAGACGTGCACGTCTGTTAGGCACAGTGGACGGTCGACCGGGCCGGTCGACCGGGTTGAGAGCTCTGCTCTCGGGAATTTTCGGTCGACCGGACCGATCGACCGCTGCTGCCCAACGGTCACATTTTTGACCGTTGGCGGTCGACCGGGCCGGTCGACCGGCAGTTGGTCAGACTGCCACATCAGCCTAACGGCTAGTTTTTCCTAGGGGCTATATATACCCCATTTCTCCATTGTTTTGAACAAGAATTTTTGAGCTAAAAATTTTCAGTTTTCTGAAGAGTTTAAAAGAGTTTTAAAAGAGTTTTTAAGTCAAAAGATTTCATCTTATTTGTTTTTGGGTTTTTGGAAAATCAAAGAAAAATAGGTTTTTGGGATTTTTGCTTAGATCTTCAATTCTATCATATTGCAAGTATTTTCCCAAGGATTTTTCTTTGTTGCTTGTTTCCAAAAACACTTGTTTTCCACACTTGAGCTATATCCTCTATCCTAAACTATTAGGATCTTGTTTTTGTGGAAAAAGAGAAAAGAGAGAGTTTGAGGTGGTTGTTGTAAACCTCTAAGTTGTACACCCTTATTCTTGTTGTATCCCTCTTCGGTAGAGGTGATCGGGTGATTGGTTTGTGAGCCTCTTAGGTAGAGGTGTTTGTTGTAGTTGGCTACGGGCCGTATCCCTCTTCGGTAGAGGTGGATTGTGGTTGTATAGCCTCGGTGGCTTTGTAAAGTTGAGAGAGGAGTTTGGTACTCCTTATAGTGGATTGGGAAATCCTACACGGTGGTGTAGGCGGGGATGTAGAGTTGGGTACTCGAACCTCGAAACAAATTTGTGTGTTTGCGTTTGATCCTATTGTCTCTCAACTCTACTCTCTTATAATTGTGCAAAGCATCATACTCATCATCATATCATACTTGATTGTGTGTGCACTTATTTCATATTGCTTGGATTGCTTGTGTGTGTGTGCCTAACTTGTACTCATCCAACAAGAGCTTCACATAGCGCCTCAACCCATTTCAAGGGGAATCAAGGGGAGTTAGTCCAGAGCCTCGCAAGGGAATTCGGCTACACTTGTTGTATTGTATTAGTTTGTGCATAATTTGCATTAGCTTCCGCATTTAGCGCACTTAGTTTGCATTGAGTTTCTTAGATTAGCAATTACACCTATTCACCCCCCCCCCTCTAGGTGTTTTTTCACTTTGCATATAATGGAACCTGTTCAACAGCTTCAAGAAGAGGAATATTTACTTTGACTTGCTTGAAATTTCTAGAATCTTCTCCATCTGCTTTGTGTTCTACTTGAATCGGAGCCTATTTGGAAAGGAAGCTGGTGGATCATATGTAGGCTCAATAACTTCCTTAGCTTCCTTGTCATTTGCTTTGCTAGAGTCTGAGGATGATGGATCTGTCAGCGGGTTAGCTAATTTTGTAGGACTGTGGAATTCCACCTGATTGTCCACCTCTTTTTCTGATCGTAATACGTGGACCGCATTCAGTTGAGTTGAATTTGAAGTGTTATTGTTAGCTCTGGTATCCCTGGGATTAATCTCAGGTTGACCAGGGAAAGTCTCTCTTTCTCTTTCACTCATTTGAGAAGACATCTTGCTCATTTGCAACGTGAGTTGTTGTATGGATTGTTGATTAGACTACAACAACTGATTTGTAGGTTGCATAAATGAGTTGAAGTTCTTCTCCATGGCTTAACTTTTGTTCTCTCCCAAATCCGGGTGGGGGCATTGATGGATTTGCATACGTTGGAGTGGATTGTGGTGTCATAAAGGCCGGTTGTTGTTGATACGGGAATGCATTTGTCCTAACATACAATGAACCACTTGGTTAGGTTGCACTTGTTGCCCCTCCTTGATATCCTCCTCCTTGATTCCATGAAAGGTTAGGGTAATTTTTCCACCCTGAATTGTATACTGGTGCATATGGATCATTCTTTTATCGCTGATAGGTGGCGTTTAACTGTTGTCCTTGACTGTTCATCAGTGGATTTGGAAGGAACGAGCAATCTTCCATGACAAGAGTTGAAGATTGACAGTTAAAGTAACTTGGTCAGAGGTCTGACTTATTTGATCAAACTATTGAGGAGTCCCCTTGCTTTCCAACACTTCAATCCTTCTCATTAGTGCTGCCATCTTCGCTTCAGTTGCAATGGAGTTTTCAATCAAATGTATGCCACTCCTTGATGTGGTGGTTGAGTTTGTGGTTGGTGGCTTCTTGATTAGTCACTAATTTTGCATAATTTTTATCACATCCGCATATTTATTTGATATAAAATTCTACTAATAAAGTTTTGCTTCCTTAATTCTAGGTCCATGGTGTGCAATGAAGAAGAAGACCCTAAATCACCATTTAATTAGTTATTAGAAGCCTATATCATAGCCATCGACCTAGAAGAGCTGATTCGCCAAAACTAGGGGCTGCAAATCAGAAACCAGGAGCTGAATCTGATAGGGGACAGACAGGACCGCGCGCAGCTTGAAGCGCCGCGCGCAGCGCCCTAGTATGGCCGCGGCCGCGTTTTGGGCCAGGGTTTGTCCCCTGGCCCCCCTCTTCCCTGGTGCCTATAAAACCCCCTGGGTTCTTCAGTTGAAGGATATGCAAGATTTAGGGTAGTTCTCATTTTTATTTTGTAGTTTAGAGTAGTGTAGTGTAGTTTTTCTTCTTCTTCCTCTTTGTATTTTTCATTTCCTTTAGATCTTGTATTAGGGGAGAGAGTTATACATGAGTGGAATGCAAGAGTGCTTGTAATAGAAGGTGAAAAGCTATGAAAGGTTCTCTTTTTAGCTCTCTTTGTTTTCTCTCTACTTCCTTTTACATGTGTAGCTAACTTTTATCTCATGATACCTAACTACTAACCACCAACTAGTCTAACTTCTTATTTGATAATCCACATGAATCTAATAGCCTCGGTTTGGCCTTGCTCTTGCAAGAGCCATTGATGGCTCATGATGATGGATCTAACACTCTAACTTCCTAACCACTAATAAGCTAACATTACTTTACTCCATGCTTACTTTTTTGTAGTTTTGATGGTTTAAGTGTAGCTTGCACTTGTTTGTTGAGTTGGGTTGTGATGAGTTACATATGGGCCATACTTTGTAAAGGTCTTGAACCAAGGACTAGTGATGGCCAATGATACATGTGAGGCAACTATTACTAAGAGGTTAGCGTGTTGGTGGAGTCATTAGTAGTTAGTAGCTATAAGTTTTCTTTCTTTTTCACTTTGTTTTAGAAATAAATACAAAATTCACAAACATATTCTTTTCTATGTTTCCCACTTCTTCGTGTTTCCACCGACTTCTCTTTTCATTCATTCTTTTCTTTTCTTTCAAACTTTGAAGACCGTTAACATACATGTGAATATACCATGTAACCTTCTATCGCCTCCCCTACTTGTGGATTCGACCCGTTTTAGCCTCTATGCTATAACGGAAGTATCGAGGAAGCCAAAGCACACACTTTAAATCTTAACTTCAAAACATACACTTTTTGTGCGCGATTTTCCCCCGATCAAATTTTGGCGCCGTTGCCGGGGATGGGAACGGTTTGATTTCATGTTTTTGTTAACCTTTCTTCTTTGTTTTTTGGTGTGCAGGTTAAAGTTTAGCATTGCAAAAGTCCACACTTGCTCAAGTGTGGTTTAGTAAATTCTTGTATATTTTTATATCCTGTTGCTAATTTTTGTTTATATTACCTATACACTGTAAATAATTTTAAGAATTAAAATACGGTAATTGGATGCTTTAACGGTTTAGACATTTGCATCTAGGTATGTGTTAATTTTCATTTCAATATACTATATTTTATTCTTGTGTTGTTGTGATACTGATAGGAGGTATACATATCGCATTGCATATAGTTAGGACAAACACTTTAGTGATTTACTCGCTTTTTTGTGTTCATCTTATCTATATTGCACACTTGCACAAATTAAACTTAAGGGCAAAACTCAAAACAACATAAGGTGGGGAAGTCATTACCCTCCCTTAGCCTAAAAATCACCTCCCCACTCACACAACCCAAGCCTAATAAAAATTGCTAGACGTTGGGCCCTAGGGACATCTTGGACTCATTTAGGAGATTGACCTAAGGGGGAAATTGTTAGAATTTAACTCTTGCTAAATCGGTGTCTAAGGTTGGGAATTGAGAGGCGAAACCTCGAAGAACGGTGGTTTGACATAATTAGGTCCGTTGCTCCGGCACGGATACCTCCCACCAATCTTTCCCCTACCTGGCCGATTAACTCGTGGTCAGCTTCTGACAATAGACCCCCCGTGGACAGTCTATCTAGTTAGGAGTCGTCTAGGTCTAAGTCAACCGTAGCATAGGCTTATTTTCTTTTTCTTTCTTTTTTGTTTGTTTGTTTGTTTTTATTTTTTTTGTAAATTATGATATGGATTTTAATAACAACAATTCTTTCAATTATAATATGAATCCATACTTCACCTCGACCTCATTTGACTCGGATAACTCTGACCCGATAATGTACAACATGAACCAACCATATATGCTGAGTTGGGATTATCCGACTCAATATGACCCATATCCTCAATCATATGACTTTAATTTTCAAAATAATTTAAACTCTTCACAGAGTCAATAGGGATTCACTTCCCCCGAGTCAAATTTTCAACCGCCTTGTCCACAATTTTCACAAAGTTCATTCCCTGATTTTCATTCATGTACTCCTTTTTCTGTTCCACCAACTGAAGAAAAATCTGATTTGAAAAGGAGTATGGAAGAGTCCCTACAACAAATGCAAAATTTGCTCAATTCACAATCCTTCCCACATCAAACTCCACATACCCCTTTTCTAGAGCATCCAATTGAAGAAGAATTTGAGCGAGAAAAGCGTTTGGAAGTCTTTTGTGAAAGAATGCAAAACATGTGGGACTCATCATCTCAACCAAATTTTCAAGAGTCCTACTCATCTTTTTCAGTCTCACTGATTCAAAATGAACAACCATCAGTACTAGACTTGAGTATGGAACCCTTGCGTGAGTCAGATCAAAATCTGATGGACTCACAAATTCACCATAATTTTCAAAATCAACTTCCATACTCATTTTTTTCAAGAACCAATTACAAAGAGTATGGAAGACATGATTCTGAATCCAAATTCTGTTACAAGGCCTATCAGTAGATTAGACACACTTATGAGTGAATTGATCAAAGAGAGCGAGGAAAGCCTTTCTTGTCAACCTTTGACTGATCCTTATATCCCTAACTCTACTGATTGGACCCATGACTCATGTCATTTTGGAAATCCAACTTCAATTTCAGAACATACATTTGAACTTGACCACGCTCCAAGTTATGAAAATCGCCAGGACATTCTGGCAAGTTATCCCTTTCCTGAAATTGAAACCGAACCTGACTGTGATCCTGAACCTCATGTTAGTAATTCCATTTTGCTTTTTAATTCAATAATGGCTCCGGTATCTTTACCAGATTTTTCTCTATTTTGGAGTCAACATTGAATCCTGTACCAGTACACCGTGAAATGGAATCACCAATCTCTCATGATCACACTTCATTCATGGAAAAAGTAGGTGAACATCAATTATTTGGTTTGGACCCTAATTTTGAGCCAATTTCGACTCTCTTTGTTGACTCTCTACTTGATCTGAGTCAACTTCCCGAGTCGGTATCAATTTTTACTCTTGTTCCGTTTGCGTCCAAATCCATCATTTTTCAAAATCACACTTCATTGTCGGACAAGAATGTTGACAAAAATGACTCAGTAATTATTTTGAAAATCAAAAATTAGATGGGGATAATTTTAAATAAGACCATTCAATCCATCATTCTTTTATTGGGTCATATTAGAGAGGTCATTGATGGGTTCCTTCCAGAGCCATGATATCTTGATTGGGTAGCAACGCTTAGCCCAGTCAGACCACTACCGGAACCACCACCATAAGGTACTTTTCCTTCCCTCTCCATTTGTTTCATGTCTATACACATTCACGATGCATCGAGGAGATGTATAAGATAAGTGTGGGGGAGGGTTTACTAACGTAGTCAGTTTTCTATTTTCTTTCTTTTACACTTCTTTTTAATTAAACAAAAAAATCTTTTATAAAAAATTTTCTTTCTTTTACAAACATTTTGAAACAAGATAAATAATCTTGATTTATTTTAAGAAAATTAAGATTATCTTAGGAATTAGGAAGACCTAAAATTATGAAATTTTAAACCGAGTCAAAATAATAAATCTTGTTTAAATTTTAAGATAAGAAAGTAAAATTGAAAAGATAACATTTGATTTTCAAAATACTAACATTTGATTTCTTTCTTTATGGATTTTGTAGGTGTAATCCGCTGAAAACCCTCAGGAGACAAAACTCCTCCTCTAAGAGAAACTTAGAGGTTTAAAGGCTTCTTGCACAAGCTCGGTGCAATTGCGTCACCTGTGAAAGTAGTATAATAATTTTCTTAGTTTTTTTCTTTTGCTCGGGACGAGCAAAAGATAAGTGTGGGGGTGTGATTAGTCTCTAATTTTGCATAATTTTTATCACATCCACATATTTATGTGATATAAAATTTTGCTAATAAAACTTTGCTTCCTTGATTCTAGGTCCATGGTGTGCAATGAAGAAGAAGACCCTAAATCACCATTTAATTGGTGAATAGAAGCCTATATCATAGTCATTGACCTAAAAGAGCTGATTCATCAAAACCAGGGGCTGCAAATCAGAAACCAGGAGCATAACCTGACAGGGGACAGACGGGACCTCACGCGGCCTAGGCTGTACGGCCGCGGCCGCGTTTTAGGCCAGGGTTTATCCCCTGGCCCCTCTTTTCTGGTGCTTATAAAAACTCCCCTGGGTTCTTCAGTTGGAGGATATGTAAGGTTTAGGGTAGTTCTCATTTTCATTTTATAGTTTAGGATAGTGTAGTGTAGTTTTTCTTCTTCTTCCTCTTTATATTTTTTATTTCCTTTATTAGGGGAGAGAGTTATACATGAGTGGAATGCAAGAGTGCTTGTAATAGAAGGTGACAAGTTATGAAAGGTTCTCTCTTTACCTCTCTTTGTTTTCTCTCAACTTCCTTTTACATTTGTAGCTAACTTTTATCTCATGGCAACTAACTACTAACCACCAACTAGTCTAACTTCTTATTTGATAATTCACATGAATCTAATAGCCTCGGTTTGGCCTTGCTCTTGCAAGAGCCATTGATGGCTCATGATGATGGATCTAACACTCTAACTTCCTAACCACTAACAAGCTAACATTACTTTACTCCACGCTTACTTTTCTATAGTTTTGATGGTTTAAGTGTAGATTGCACTTGTTTGTTGAGTTGGGTTGTGATGAGTTACATATGGGCCATACTTTGTAAAGCTCTTGAACCAACGACTAGTGATAGCCAATGATACATGTGAGGCAACTATCACTAAGAGGTTAGCGTGTTGGCGGAGTCATGAGTAGTTAGTAGTCATGAGTTTTCTTTCTTTTTCACTTTATTTTAGAAATAAATACAAAAACCACAAATATATTCTTTTCTATGTTTCCCACTTCTTTGTGTTTCCACCAACTTCTCTTTTCATTCATTCTTTTCTTTTCTTTCAAACTTTGAAGAACCGTTAACATACACGTGAATATACCGTGTAAGCTTCTATCGCCTCCCGTCCTTGTGAATTTGACTCGTTTTATCCTCTACGCTATAACAGAAGTATCGAGGAAGCCAAAGCACACACTTTAAATCTTAACTTCAAAACATACACTTTTTGTGCGTGGTTTTCCCCCGATCACTTCTCATTAAACCCTTCCCACTACATGATTTTCTCTGCCATTTCTTTAAGGAATATCCATGAAGCATCATCTGTCATCCTCATGAAGTCACCGTGGCTCATAAATTTAAGAAGGGTTTTCGAACTGTGATTGACACCCTCATAGATTATTTGACAGAGATGCCACTTTTCTATAGCATGGTGGGGACATTGAGCTAGAAGGTCCTTAAACCTTTCTAAGTATCTCCAAAATGGTTCTTTGTCCTGTTATCTAAATTGGTTGATATCAGATTAGATTCTTGCAGTCTTGTGCAAGGGAAAATTTTTTTTCAAAAGACTGCAACAAGCTTTGCCCATGTAGTGATTGAGTTTGTTGTGAGGTTGTATAGCCACTTTTTAGCATTGTCCCTGAGTGAGAAAGGGATGAACCTTAGTTTGACTCCATCATCCCTCAGCTGCTTGATCCTTATCATTGCGCAAACCTCCTCGAACTCATTGATGAACATATAGGCATCTTTAGATTCCAGCCCGGAGAATTTAAAAAGCATCGTTATGTATTGTGGCTTCAGCTCGTAATTGTTATCGATGGCTTCTGGTAATCTGATGCATGATGGGTGTGATGATCGAGGCAGCTAACATCGATCCATGAGGACCATAGGTGGAACAGGGTCAGTGATCTTAGTCTCATTCGATTATATGCTGACTAGACATCCTATTGAATCGCGTTCCCAAGCTGACATATATCAGTATAGGTATCGAGTTTTGGAAAGTGTGATGTGTGGATTATACTAAATTTTTTTTTTTTTGAATTTTTTATTATTTGTTTCAGTAAAAGTGCTAAGATTAAAGAGAACATCATTCCCTAGCAATGGCGCCAAAAACTTGATGGGGAGATTTTGTTTCTTTGTTTTAAAATAGCACAAGTGCATTGTAGGTTATTGTAGCACTTGAGGGTCGATCTACAGGGAAGGTGTTTCTTGATGATCTTAAACAATTTAGGCGAATTGGTTAGGAAGAATAAGAAGTTAGTGTGAACTAAGATATCAAAGAGAAGGATCATGCACCTAGGGTAGAATCTCCTAAACTACTGTTCATGTGGTGGCATTTATCTCTCAACTAAATAATTTACACAATAATAAATTCCTGTATCAAATGGCAAAAATTCCTAGAATAGTGTCCTAAGCACAAGATATTAAATTTAATCGTATATTCCATCAATGTACTAAAATAAAATTAAAGTAACCAATAAAAAAAACACTAGGCTTGAAATATTGATTATTTAAACATATCTTGTCAAATTTTCAAAATTCTAGCAATTAATCCCATTGATTAAAAAATCAATTAATATGCTTTTCATATCTTAAATATCCACGATGATCTAATAGCCTAGGTTCATCAGCCTTGGCGCATGAAATTTAAATTAGTTACACATAATCAATTTAATCATCATGTAATCTAACAAACAAATTATTAGTTAATTAAAAATACTACATATGACTGATTTAATTTAATTACTTAGACCAGAGAAATTATTAATCTATCAATTTAAATTATTAAATAAATCAATGATCTAAATAATTACCTAAACAAATATATGTAAAACTGTATTAGATAATTAAAATGCTGACCTGAGTTTGATGCATTGACAGATCTGAACATCGCTCTGACTGGACCTTGAGAGGCGCGCTTTCTGGCCGAGAACAGCGCCTTTGGACACTGGAACAATCGTGGGCCCTGGGCGCTTTGGTCACAGCGCCTGGGGACGCCTTACTATAGGCGCCTTAGAGGAGACGCCTATGAAGGAGGCGCCTTGGAGGAGACGCCTTGCTGCAGGCGCCTTGGAGGAGGCACCTATGAAGGAGGCGCTTGGTTGTAGGTGCCTTGGAGGAGGCGCCTTGTTGTAGGCGCCTATGAGGGAGGCGCTCTATTGAGCGCCTCTCCCTTTTTTTCCTCAGGTATGTAAGAATACTTGTGTCTATTTTGGAACCAGTGCGTCTATGAAGGATGACGATCCGTCACCTTCGTTGGAGGCCGAACGAAGTGAAAATAAAAGGCAGAAAACAAAAAAAAAATCATAACAGAGAGAAGTACAGCCGTCAAAACTAAATTATGAAGACTTATATTAGAGGAAAAAAATTCAGTCCCCCCAAAACCCTAGCCTTACATGACTATTTATAGACTTAGGGTTTGATTATTTTACACAAAAACCCCAAATAATTAAAATATTTTAAGGAGAATACAAAAATAAATTTTGCACTTCACAATTTTGTCCACTCTTGCGTTTAAGCCCCTGAACTTTTACAAAATTGTGTTTTCACCCAAACTGGCCTCAAACTCCTTTGAATTGACTGTAAATTTCTTTGATATCAGTTTTAATTATAGTGGAGTGATCCCAGCAGTGCCAAGCCTCCATCTCGCCTTTACTCCTTTTAGCGCGCTTTATGGTCTCGAAAGAGTGCTTTCTTGGTTCAGTCTTCTCCTAACAATTTGTCTGCAAAACACTGAAGTTCACCTAGAGGGGGGTGAATAGGTGATAAGCTAATCTAATGATGATAATGTGGAATTAAAATTTATTTATGCATATAAAACTAATAAGCTAAACACACAAATATAACACAAGAGTGTAGCTGAATTCCCGGTGAAGGGCTCTGGACTATCTCCTCAAGATTCTTCTAAATAAGAGTTGAGGTGCCACTATAGCTCTCTTGGTTGAATACAAGTGCGAGCAAACAATCCCAAACATATAACAATAGAGCACAAGATATATCAAGCATATAAAGATATAAGCAATATAAGCATGCAAGATATAAACGCAAGTGAGAGATAGAGAGAGCAATCGCAAACACGGGAGATTTGTTTCGAGGTTCGAACACCCTTGCTCTATGTCCTGCCTTCAACACTATGAAGGATTTCCACTAAAAATGATCCCACCGGATCACTCGGTGCCGCAATACCTACAACGAGTTCACACTAGAACTCCTTGGACTCACTAGTTCCTCTCTTGTTCCGCAAGAACAACACACGCATGCACACTAGCTTGTCGAGGCCGCACCTCTACACTGAGCTCCAACAAGAACTCAAAATAACACGAACCGGTAAGTTCGCCACCTCAAATATAAGATGAAATACTTTGGTTCTCTCAACACTTTGATCACCTAAACTCTCTCACAATAAAGATCCCTATAGGATTGATATGGCAATGGATAGCTCAAGATTGTGTGAGAAAACTAGGATAGATTTTGTGGTGAAAAACTCAAGAAATCACTTTTGAAAACCACTCTTGAAAACTCTCCTTTTGATATAGAAGTTTTAGCTCTAAAACATGTGGAGAAAAACCTCTAAGATAGGTAGAAAAAATTAGCTCAAAAACTCTCTTGAAATCTTGTAGAAAATAGCCCAAGGGAACCCCATTTTATGGGCTCCCAAAAACTAGCCCTTGCAGGCCAAATCAACAGCTGACGTTTCTGTCGATTGACCTGCCGGACGATCGATCAACAATCAAATTTCTAACCGTTCCAGCCTGCTGGTCGACCGCTCGGTCGACCGAGCCTGGGCTTTAACCTATCGGTCAACCATCGGTCGACCAAGGCCAGATCCAGAGAGCAGAGCTCTCTGGCGGTCCACCGATCAGTCGACCGGTCCACTAGCCAGTTGGCCTTGAATGTTTTGTGCATATCGGTCGACCGCCCGGTCGACCGACTACTGTATCGATCGACCGGTCGATCGACTGGCAGAAGGCCAGGTCTGAAATATTTTGGGATTAAAACTTGGTCATTTTAACTTTAATAAAATCCCATAAAATCATATAAAATCTACAAAAATAGGTTCATTGAAATACTTTGATGTACAAACATGTTTGATCAAAATTCAACACATATTATAAACATTTTGAACCATGTTTGTAATATAGAAATTTTGCCTAAAACAAAAATCTGTATTTTTCAAAAACAATCTCCAAATTAAAAAATGATTTTTCTAAAACTTCTCCAAATACGAAAACAAAATATTTTAAACACTTTTGAAGCTTAGTGTGTATGGATATGATCCACTACACATATGAGATGAAATATCTATATTTTTGATAATAAGCTCTAAAATAAGTTTTGATAAATCCAAAACGATATTTTTCTAAACTCAAAACTATCTTATAAAGACACATATAATTTTTGTGTGTGTGTATATGAACTTGAGCAATCCACCAACTAATCTATCCTTTACATTTTATCTAAAAACAAATCATGACACTTACAAAACCCGACACAAGTCTTCTTGAGAATCTTCTCTTGAAAATCTTTTTCTCCTTCTTGACTTGGTCCAAACCTTGATCCAATGAGTTAGACTCTTCTTGAGTGCTTGATGCAATCTTAATGCGCGAGCTCTTGAGTCAACACGTGCTAGCTCCAAGACTTGACTTTGAATCCTTTATTGCAGCTAAACCCCTACTAAGACATTGATCAAATATCTAAAACTAAATAAGCACAAGATCATTAGTACTATAACTATATGAGTTAATCATCATCAAAACTAGAGCGATGGGCCTTCGGGCCAACAATCTCCCCCTTTTGATGATGATAAAATTCATGGAGTTATATATGCATGGATTTAAGTTAAGCTTTATAGAAGCTCCCCCTTAACTCATGCATAACAATAAACAAATAAAGATATTCAATAAAGTGCATAAACACAAAGATATACGCATAAACAATATGCATAAACAATGAAATAAACTCACCAAATTCTTTTCCCCTTTAGTAAAAACAAAAAACAAACATGCATATATAAATTCTCAAAATTCTTCTCCCCATTTTTGTCAATTCATCAACAAAGGGGCGAAAATAAATCAAATAATAAAGATATATATGCGATATACATTCATAAAGAGGAGAGACGTAAAGTTAGCTCCCCCTGCATACATGCATTACGTGAAGAAGGGATGACAAGATCCTAACTCACATAAAGTATAATATACAATGTATAAGCGGAGATGTTAAGCCCCCTACACACGTGTACCACATAAAGAAGAGATGTCAAGCTCCTCAATATAAGATACACTCAACATGAATTTAGATATAGAGAAGATGTTAAGCTCCCCTTGCATATAGGCAATATATATCAAGAAATTTTGAAACAAAATTTTGATAATACTTAAAGCAAAACTTTAAAATTTCTTAAAACAAAATTTTGGAATTTCTTAAGTCAACAAAACAAATTTGATACGAATGAAATCAAATTGTTATTGACAAAATAAAAGTTGGTACAACTTGTAAATAAACAAATTTTAAGATACCAATTGTAGGTTTTTGATACCACTAGAAATATCTTGTAAATTTTTTATACCAATTAAAAGAAAAAATACGAAGTACATTTTGATATCAATTGAAATACTAATTGAAAATAATGCATAAGCTTATTAAGATACCAATTAACAAAAATTTAGTCAAGCTTAGCATAAACATAATTTGTGCTTTAAACATATAAAGATATTGTAAAACAAGCACAATTAAATCATATATATGTATGAAAATGGATCTACCAATTTAAATTAATATTGATTGAAGTTTGAAGCATACATATATAGGAAACACATATGAGTATACAAGAATAGAGTTTTTATTAAAATCATATATATCTCATAGCTACCTCCCTTTCATGCACATGTTTAAAAGATATTCAGTAAGGGTGTACAAGGCATGGTCTCCCAACCATCCACCCTTTAAAGGGTAGAAGTTTTTAAAAATAGGATTTGAAAATAATTCTAGATTGAAAACACTACCAAATGAAGAATAAATAACTAGTTAAAGTAATTTTTGAAAAACTACTTAAAGATCCTTCAAACATGAAAACAAATTATATATATATATCCTATGAAGCATGCAAAATACACAAGAGTTGACACTCGAAATCTATAAAGCTCAAAAATGTACTCATGAAATAAGGTCATGAGCAAACAAAAATAATGTGAGTGTACAATAATCATGTGAATAGAATATCTATAAAATAATCAATAACGCTCAAAATACCAAAGCGTCATAAAAATTAATTTTTCATTAAAAATAAACTTCAAAGTATATGCATGTTCTATCAAAACTAAAAATATACATACATATCCCAAACACAAAAGAGTTCATAATAGATTTACATGAAGGCAAGTGACTCAAAGGTATACGTGTATATTTAGTAGTTTTAGACAAATATAACATATACATGAAGCAAAACATATACAAAGATAGGGAAAATAAGTATAAATGAAAGAATCATCAAAACTAGGTTATACATGTACATATAATGAGTACAAATGAGCAATGAGGCATAAACATATAAAAATCAAGTGTAGCTCACTACTTGTACAAGTTATACACAAGTTTTAATGAAAGTTATATCTAAACAAGTATTCACCACATGAAGTACAAAAACTAAAACATGCTAAAAATATTTATATAGAAGTATGTAAACTAAATTGGGAGTTTAGAGATGTTACCAAACCATACGCATTATTCTCTAATTCTCCAAAATATGGTGGTCCTCCCACCAAACTTTCTTGATAGTGATGCATCAATAGAGTATGTCCATCTAGCTCTTGCATCCACCACCAAGGCACCACATCTCTCACGTCATGTGGGAGCCCACACCTATATCAAACACAAGAGGTGGGGATTTTGGTACCCATTTTCTTTTGGGTCCACGGGGTGTTAGTATCATAAGGAACCCAAACATTTTGTTATTTGCAAAATTTATAAAACTTAATCTATCAAAACAAAATCTTGCAAGATGGCCTTTGCGACCACAATATGTACATTTGTACACTCTAACATGTATATGAGAATGAGTGTGATCATGATATGCAAAGTGTGCATATGTATGCCATGGGTTATGTGCATGAACATGTGGAGCTTATTTCTTTTGAAACAAGATTTCAATCTAGATTGGGTTGAATGCACAATTGCTCAAAGTTGAGCTCAAACAGTTTATTCTATTTTCAAGACTTGAATCTCATTTTTATCAATAGTTACATGAAGAGCATGGTAAGAATGAGATTCAACAATCTTTTTCCTTTTAGAAATGTTTTCTTTTTCTTTGAAACAAATTTTCTTTTCAAAGAGTTGTTTTCCAAAATAATTTCTTTTCTCTTTCCACCATGGTGATTTTATTTTTCAAAGAATTATTTCCTTCACAAATATCATTTAATTTAGAAGACAAGGAAATATTCTCCTTTTTCAAAAATTCATTTTCCTTTGAAATGCATTCAAATTTATTTTTCAATCTTTTATTATCCTTTTTAAGCAAATCATATTTTTCAAGAATTTGTAGACAAAATAAAGCAAGCTCATCATATGACATGTCAACATCCTCATCAAGCTCGGATTCATAGTTTACCTTAAGGGGGTCATCCCCTTGGACTATGTAGCATATGTTGGAAGCATCGCTTCCATTATCTGAGTCGCTTCCCGCATAGTATTGCTTTTGTTCACCAAGGAAGACTAGAGTGTTCTATACTACAAAAGTTGAATCAAAATTAGCAACCCTAGATAAATATTCATTATTTAGGATAGATCTTAAAGCATGAAGGGCTTTTGCATTAGCCTCAAGGTTTTTGCCATTTAAACAATATGAATCTTTAATAGTGACAAAATAAACATGAATACCTAGGGCTTTGAGATACATTAACATCTTAATTTTTCAAATTTGGATGTTAAGAACATCAAACTGTGTCATGAAATCCATGAGTGTGTAAACAAATATTGTGATTAGCTAAAATAAGAATCTTTAACTCAAGGTTGTTAGACCCACATCAAGAGCACCAAGCTCTGATACCAATTGAAGTTCACCTAAAGGGGGGTTGAATAGGTGACAAGCTAATCTAATGATGAATAATGCGGAATTAAAAACTATTATGTAAAAAAAACTATTAAGCTAAACACACAAAGTATAACACAAGAATGTAGCCGAATTCTCAGTGAAGGGCTCTGAACTATCTCCTCAAGATTCCTCTAGATAAGAGTTGAGGTGTCACTATGGCTCTCTTAGTTGAATACAAGTGCGAGCAAACAATCCCAGGCATATAACAATAGAGCACAAGATATATCAAGCTATAAAGATATAAGTAATGAAGCATGCAAGATATAAACACAAGTGAGAGATAGAGAGAGCAATCGCAAACACAGGAGATTTGTTTCGACGTTCGAGCACCCTTGCTCTACGTCCCCACCTTCAACACTATGAAGGATTTTCACTAAAAATGATCCCACCGGATCACTCGGTGCCGCAACACCTACAACGAGTTCACACTAGAACTCCTTGGACTCACTAGTCCCTCTCTTGTTCTCACAAGAACAACACACGCAAGCACACTAGCTTACCGAGGCCGCACCTCTACACCGAGCTCCCACAAGAACTCGAAACAACACGAACCCGTAAGTTTGCCTCCTCAAATACAAGATGAAATACTTTGGTGCTCTCAACATTTTGATCACCTAAAACTCTCTCACAACAAAGATCCCTATATGATTGATATAGCAATGGATAGCTCAAGATTGTGTGAGAAAACTAGGATAGATTTTGTAGTGAAAAACTCAAGAAATCACTTTTGAAAATCACTGTTGAAAACTCTCCTTTTGATATGAAAGTTTTAGCTCTAAAACATGTGAAAAAAACCTCTAACATAGGAAAAACTAGCTCAAAAACTCTCTTGAAATCTTGTAGAAAATAGCCCAAGGGAACCCCATTTTTAGGCTCCCAAAAACTAGCCTTGCAGGCCAAATCAGCAACTGATGCTGCTGTCGGTCGACCGTCTGGTCGATCGGCCAACGGTCAAGTTTCTGACTATTGCAGCCTGTCGGTCGATCGCCCAGTCGACCGAGCCTGGGCTTTGACCTACCAGTCGACCGGGGCCAGATCCAGAGTGCAGAGCTCTCTGGCGGTCGACCGAATCGGTCGACCGGCCCACTAGCCAGTTGGCCGTGCATGTTTTGTACACATCAGTCGACCGCCCGGTCAACCGACAGAAGGCCAGGTCTGAAATATTTTAGGATTAAAACTTAGTTTTTTTAACTTTAATAAAATCCCATAAAATCATATAAAATCTACAAAAATAGATTCATTGAAATACTTTGATGTACAAACATGTTTGATCAAAATCCAACACATATTATAAACATTTTGAACCATGTTTGTAATATAGAAATTTTGCCTTAAAAAAAATCTGTATTTTTCAAAAACAATCTCCAAATTGAAAAACATTTTTTTCAAAACTTCTCTAAATACAAAAATATGATATTTTAAACACTTTTGAAGCTTAGTGTGTATGGATATAATCCACTACACAAATGAGATGAAATATCTATGTTTTTGACAATATGCTCTAAATTAAGTTTGATAAATCCAAAATGATTTTTTTCTAAACTCAAAACTATCTTATGAAAACACATATAATTTTTGTGTATGTGTATATGAACATGAGAAATCCACCAACGAATCTATCCTTTACATTTTATCTAACAACAAATCTTGTCGCTTACAAAATCCGACACAAGTCTTCTTGAAAATCTTCTCTTGAAAATCTTCTTCTCCTTCTTGACTTGGTCCAAATCTTGATCTAATGAGCTAGACTCCTCTTGAGTACTTGATGCAATCTTGATACGCGAGCTCTTCAGTCAACACGTACTAGCTCCAAAACTTAACTTCGAATTCTTTGTTGAAGCTAAAAACCTACTAAGATCTTGATCAAATATATAAAGCTAAATAAGCACAAGATCATTAGTACTATAACTACATTAGTTAAGCATAATCAAAATTAGAGCAATGGGCCTTTGGGCCAACAAACACCACTAAAAATACCCGAGTAGTATTATTTATAAACTAATAATAGATGAATATGGGCATGAAAAATGTGACAAAATCGTGCTGATCACTTTGACACCGATTTGGCAAGAGTCATATTCAAACACCGTCCCCCTTAGGTCAAGCTCCTAGTGAGTCCGAGATGTCCTTAGGGCTAACGTCCATCAGATTTAAGATAGGCTAAGGTTAGTGAGTGCTTGGAGATGATTTATAGGCTAGGGAAGGGTAATGACTCCCCATCTTATCTTTTTTTAGGTTTTGTCCTTAAAATTGATTGTGCAAATGTGCAAGTATAAAGCAAAAGTAACACTCAAAAAACAAGTAAATCACCCAAGAATGTTTCCTAAGCAAGATAATATGCAAATGTACTGATAGTAGTGAAAAATTGCATAATTGTCATCATATTTACCATCACATTCGCACATTTATTCATATTATAATGCACATTTACTAATATTTTGTTATTTAATGTGTGCAGGCCTCGAATTATTATTTTAATAATAATAAAGCTTAAAGAGCCCAAAAGCCCAGATCCAAGCCCATGTTTGAAGCCCAGGTGCAAAAGCGCAATTACAAGAAGTCAAAATGCAAATACAAGGGCTAAAAGTTGCAAATATCAGAGATAAGGGAAGGATAGAATTTTATCCAACCCTAAACACCTGCAGGATGAGGATGAAAACCCTAGATAAGAAGGAAAATTCGTGGGAGGAAGATTTGAAGAAATCTGGTTTAAGGGTAACTTGATTACTAAGTTATCTCGAAACTCCAGATTAAAAGACCAGGATACAACTTCTAGAAGCAGGTGCCCACATGGACGGACCAGGAGAGGCCACGCGCCAAAGCGCGCGGCCAGAAGCCACAAAAGTGCCGCGGACGCTCGGCAAGGCGCGGTAAAGTGGATGAGTCTGACTACCAGACTTCGTCTACAACTTCATCCGGGACTCTATCTTCTTCTGCACTATAAATATCCCTGCAAAGTGCAACGTACGGGGCATCCAGAGACGATTAGGGTTTTCTTTAGCCACTTTTATTTAAAGTTGTAATTTTTATTTCATGCTCGTTGTGGAGAAGAAGGAGACGATTGTGTAACCGGAGATTCATCTGAAATAAAGGTCACTCTTTTGTTCTCTTTTAATTTCTGCAAATTTTGTTTCTTTTTGTGATCTCTTTGATTTTCAATCTGTGATTTCTTCTTGCTTTCTTTTTCTTTATTTTGCAATCTTTCTCATTAAATAAAAAAATAAAAAAAATATAAATAATTTGAAAAGAAAAAATAATGATGAAGAACTAATCCTCTTAGTGGTTTGTTGAGATTCTTAAAGCAACCCTAGAGCAATTAAAACTTGATCTGATTAATGAACATCTCTAGAAACCCTAGGTTTAAAGGCAACTAATTCTAGAAGATTAAAAAATACTTAAAATTCTTAATCTAGGTTGCATGTTAAAAGAACTTTTCATGACTTCAAACTTAAGAACTAGGACAGCATAAATTTGAGATTAGTCTTCTATTAGGCTGTACCTAGATGTTAGGATGAACCATAGTTGGTTTTTGAATAATGCAACTTAGTTAGAATCGTGTATTAATTTTTCTTGCTTGATATATTTGTAATAACCTAGGGTGAATCATATCAATCTTAAGATGAAGATCAAGCTCTTTAATTTGCAATAGGGTTGTGGTAGAAAATCAGCAAAACCACATCTTTTACATCATACATATCAAGATCTAATCTCTTCTCTCCTATTTTTGAAGACACAGAGGAATCGAGTCGAAAAGCTTGCATCGCATCCTTCCCTGAGGATCACGACCCGCTTGAGCCCTTGCTACAGCGGATTCGCATTGAGACTAAGAAACTTCACTTCTTTTATTCTTTAAAATCTCAATCAAAATTTTGGCGCCGTTGCCGAGGAAGGAACGGCACGATTTCCTCGTTCTAATCATTCTTTCTTTTCTGTTGCAGGTACAGAGAACAGGAAACAAAAACAGAGCAGCAGAAAGCACATATAGCTATCCAGTGCCTCTGCCCTCGAAGGCAGAGCACCTGGACCTACAACTTTGCCGCAGAAACGCGGCAAAAGCCGCGAATCCGCGGCAATTATAGTGGACTACTGATACATTTTTCTGCAGGTTGCTCTGCAGTGCAAAATTCTATTTTCTGCTGTGACATTATTTCTCTGTGATCACTCTGCAACTGCTAATTAATAACATTAACCCATTTGTTGAAAATAAAAAAAAAAAATTTTTTAGACTCTTGCATTTAGGGCACGTGTCTATTTACATTTTTTTAATTCTGTTGAAGAGTGCTGGCGACAAGGTACGTTTGCATAGCATATAGATTAGGAAACACTCTTGGTTGTTTTCTGCTTTCTTGAGTGATTACTTTTCTACCGCTTTACACGTACACTAATTCATCTTAAGGGCATAACCCATTAACAAGATAAGGTGGGGATTTCATCACCCTTCCTTGGCCCACAAATCATATCCGTCACACTCACAACCCTAACCTTAAGTAAAATTTGACTAGACGTTGGCCCTAGGTTAACTCGGACTCAATAGGAGATTGACCGAAGAAGGAAAATTGTTCGAAATTAACTCTTGTCAAATCGGTGTCTAGGCAGGGGATTGAGGGCCGAAAGCCCGAAGAACGGTGGTTATTTAATTAAGGAACGTCTCTGACGGAAAACCTCCCACCGGTCTTGCCACCTACCTGGCCGATTAGCTTGAGGTTAACGTCGACAGTAGACCTCCTAAGGACAGTCTAAAGTTAGGAGTCGTCTAGGTCAAGGCTTACCCTAGATTAGGATTTTTGATTGTTTTTCTTTTTTTTGATTGATTGGGTGAACTTGTTTGCTGATTGTGCATGACCGCTTGGTCGAGAGACCCACTTACATCCAGGCTAACTAGAACTAGTTCACCACCCGAGCTCAAGCCCGACTCACACATGGCACAACCACAGTCACTCCAAGATAGGTTCTATCCTATTAGAACCTCTCTTCCTTCTTGCATCCAGCTCACTATCGAAAGTGTTGACCCATATGAACTCAAGCCACAATACATCAACACTCTTCCCAAATTTCATGGACTTGAATCTGAGGATGCATACTTCTTCATAAGGGAATTTGAAGAAGTATGTCAAATGATGAATATACCTAAGTTAGGAGACGATGCTATCAAACTTAGGTTTATCCCCTTTGCTTTGAAGGATTTAGCAAAGAAATGGCTCTACAGTCTAGAGGCCGGTTCAATATCTTCTTGGAATAATTTCATTAAGGCCTTCTTAAAGAAATTTTATCCCGTTCACAAGACTGCACTGATTAGGAAGAATATCCTCCAGTTTAAGCAAACAGCCAATGAACCTTTTTGGAAATACTTCGAGCGTTTTAAGGATCTCCTTGCCCAATGTCCTCACCATGGGATAGAGAAATGGCGACTTTACCAAGTTCTCTATGATGGATTAGATTATTCTACTAAAACACTGTTAGAATCCATGTGTCAAGGAGGATTTCTGCAAAAGAATGAAGATGAAGGATGGACATTGTTTGAGGAATTAGCTGAAAAATCCATCCAATGGGACCCTACTCCTGAAAAATTTAGGACTAATGACCCTACTTCTTCTAAAGGAGGTATCCATTCCATTGAGGCCAACGTAGCAACCGATGCTAAGTTAGCTGCTGTTATGCGTAGACTAGAGGCTCTTGAAACGAAAGAGCCAGTCTCTGTGAACCAAGTCAGCCCAACATCTTCAGCGGGCTGTACTTATTGTCAAGATATGAACCATGTGTTCGAGGAATGTCCTGTTTTCATCGCGCATCAAAGCTTGCCCGAACATATGAGTGCGGCCTTCACAAGGCCCGCCAACAATCCTTATGCACCCACCTACAATCCCGGTTGGAGAAATCATCCCAATTTTTCATGGGGCCCAAGCAACAATGATCAAGTGAGGCCCAAATTCTCCAACAACTTCCAAAATCCGCCTTATCAACAAAATTTCCCTAGTCAAAATCCTCCACCGTCTTTCCAAAATTCACAAATGGAGACAAGACTTTCAAATTTGGAAAGAAAGGTGGATACCCTAGTCAAAAGCCAAGACACGCTGGCTCAAGTCCTAAGTAGGATAGAGCTCCAATTGAACCAGCAAGAGAGACAGAGGGGTACCCTACCGAGTCAACCATTGCCAAATCCTAGGAATCCTAGGCCAGCCAATGAGGCTCAAGACCCAAATCAGTGTCACATGGTTCATACACTCAGATCTGGGAAACAAGTTGATAATCAAGTATCTATGCCATCGGATCCATCTCAGCCATCCATTCCATCTAGCTCCACTTCCATTCCATCTAGCTCCACTCCTTCTCCATCCAGTCCCAAGGAAACTGAAGCTGAAAAGTCAGCAGATCAGTTGCACCAGCCTATAGCTCCATTTCCAAATAGGCTTAGAAGCAACAACAATGCACACATGGAGAAATTATTAGAGGTGTTCAATCAAGTTAGGCTCAACATTCCACTTCTTGATGCAATCCAACAGGTCCCTAGTTATGCCAAATTCATTAAGGACATGTGCACCAAGAAAAGAAAGACTAATGTGCCTAAGAAGGTTTTTCTAGCCACTAACATTACTGAGCTACTGTCCAACCAGATCCCTATCAAGTATAAGGACCCAGGTTGCCCCACCATTTCTTGCACCATAGGTCGAGCCGAAATCAATCGAGCACTCCTCGATTTAGGAGCCAGCATCAATTTGCTTCCTTTCTCCGTGTATCAACAACTTGGATTAGGTGAACTCAACCCGACCCAAGTTACTATTCAGTTGGCTGACCGCTCTATCAAAGTTCCAAAGGGAGAGATCAATGACGTTCTCATACGGGTTGGAGAATTCATTTACCCGGTCGATTTCATTGTCTTAGAGACACAACCTGTGTCTAATCCTAGGTCCATGTTTTCAACCTAGGTAAGCATCCCTACGATGTGACCGACCAACCCTTTGAGGTTAACTCCATTGAGAACATGACAAGTGAGCATAATGATGAGATCATATTTGAGTCAGAGGAGGAGGAAGAGTTAGAAACAAGTGATATCAGTCTTGATAAGATCGAATGGGAATCAAATCTGAGTTCTATAGAGATGGGAGATTCTAGCTTAACTCCTCCACCCATCGAGCCAACTCCTTCTTTGGAGTTAAAAGCCTTGCCCAAACATCTTAAGTCCGCCTACCTAGGTGAACAAGAGATGTTACCGGTCATAGTTGCATCTAATTTGACCAATAGGCAAGAGGAGGACCTGCTGGCAACCCTTAGGAGACATAGGGAAGCCATTGATTGGACTATGGCAGATATCAAGGGACTGAGCCCTACAATAGTCCAGCATCGTATCCATCTAGAGGAAGGGGTTAGACCGAAGAGGGATCCACAGCGTAGGCTAAACCCACTCATGCAGGAGGCTGTACACGCCGAAATAGTGAAACTGTTAGATAATGGGATCATTTATCCCATTTCTGATAGCGAATGGGTTAGCCCAATGCATGTGGTCCCTAAGAAGTCTAGTTTTACTGTGGTAGAGAACGACAAGCATGAGTTAGTGCAAACACGATTGCCTACCAAGGTGAGAGTATGCATAGACTACCGCAAGTTGAACGCAGCCACTAGGAAAGATCATTTTCCCCTCCCTTTCATTGACCAAATGTTGGAAAGATTAGCAGGTCATGAGTATTACTGCTTTTTGGACGGTTATTCAGGGTATAACCAAATTCCTATAGCGCCGGAGGATCAAGAGAAGACAACGTTCACGTGTCCATTTGGGACATTTGCCTACCGTCGAATGCCTTTCGGCTTGTGCAATGCCCCCGCCACATTCCAACGTTGTATGTTAAGCCTGTTTTCTGATATGGTTGAGCGTTTTTTAGAAATTTTCATGGACGACTTCTCCGTCTATGGAAATTCATTTGACCAGTGTCTCCATCACTTGGAGCTAGTGCTGAGTAGGTGCACCAAAAAGAACTTGACCCTAAATTGGGAAAAGTGTCACTTCATGGTGCAACATGGGATTGTCCTAGGTCACGAGATATCGAGGGAAGGGATTAAGGTAGACAAGGCCAAGGTGGAGATCATAGCGAGACTTCCACTTCCGCGATGCGTGAAGGACATTGAGTCTTTCTTAGGACACGCCGGATTTTATCATAGGTTCATTAAGGACTTTAGCAAAATTGCTAGACCCCTTACAAACCTTCTAGCTAAAGACGTGTCCTTCATCTTTGATGATAGGTGCCATAGTGCATGGGAGAAATTGAAAATGGAGCTTATCTCTGCTCCTATCATCTCACCTCCGGACTGGTCCAAGCCTTTTGAGATCATGTGCGATGCCTCAGATTTTGCGATAGGTGCTGTCTTAGGACAGCGTAAGGACAGCAAGCAACACGTGATCTATTATTCGAGTAGGACGCTCAATGACGCCCAAATGAACTATACTACAACCGAGAAGGAATTCTTGGCAGTAGTGTTCGCTTTGGAGAAATTCCGCCCATACCTACTTGGGACCAAGACCACGATTTTCACTGACCATTCTGCTCTTCGATACCTTATGCTTAAAAAAGATGCGAAGGCCCGACTCATTCGTTGGATCCTTCTCCTTCAAGAATTCGATCTCGAAATTCGAGATAAAAAAGGTGTCGAAAATGTCGTAGCTGACCATCTCTCTCGTGTGCCAAACGCACCTTCTGACGAGCTGCCCATCAATGACAATTTTCCCGATGAGCAACTTCTAGCCATCTCTAAGGAGCCATGGTTTGCTGACATAGTAAATTACTTAGTCACAAACCAAACACCACCTAGTTGGTCTAAACAGGATAGATACCGATTCTTGTCTCAAGTTCGGTATTACATGTGGGAAGATCCTTATCTTTTCAAATATTGTAGCGACCAAATCATTAGGAGATGTGTCCCCGACGAGGAGACTAGAAGCGTGCTAGCTTTTTGTCATGAGTTCGCTTGCGGTGGACATTTTGGTCCCCGCAAAACTGCTGAGAAAATTCTGCAAAGTGGCTTTTATTGGCCAACTGTGTTTAGAGACGCATTTGAGTATTGCAAAACTTGCACAAGATGTCAAATGATAGGAAGAATTTCCAAACGAAATATGATGCCCCTAAATCCCATTCTAGAAGTAGAACTTTTCGACGTATGGGGCATTGATTTTATGGGACCCTTCCCTAATTCGTTTGGGCACCAGTACATCTTGTTGGCCGTAGACTACGTGTCAAAGTGGGTAGAAGTTGTCCCTTGCAAGACAAATGACAACAAAGTTGTTGTCAAATTCTTGAAAGATAATATCATCTCACGCTTTGGAATCCCTAGAGCCATCATTAGCGACAATGGCACACATTTTTGCAATAGAACTTTTGAAACTCTTATGCGAAAATATGCCATTACTCACAAGTTGTCTACGCCCTACCATCCTCAAACTAGCGGGCAGGTAGAAGTTTCTAATAGACAAGTCAAGCTCATTTTGGAGAAGACTGTGAATCAGAATAGGAAGGACTGGTCCACCAAACTGGTGGATGCCCTATGGGCATATAGGACTGCCTTTAAGACGATTCTAGGAATGTCTCCCTACAGACTGGTCTTTGGAAAGGCTTGCCACCTTCCTGTCGAGCTAGAACACCGGGCCCTTTGGGCAATTAAGCAGCTAAATTTCGATTTAGATAAGGCCGGTGAGTTTCGGAAATTACAAATTTCTGAACTAGAGGAGTTGAGGAATGATGCATACGAGAATGCAAAGATTGCGAAGGATAGAGTTAAGGTTTTTCACGATAAATTCATCACGAGAAAAACTTTTGTCCAAGGACAAAAAGTTTTACTCTACAACTCTAGACTTCATCTCTTTCCCGGCAAATTGAAGTCAAGATGGACAGGACCATTCATTGTTAAGACGGTGTTTCCACACGGAGCCATAGAGATCTACGACCCCAAAAATGGCAATGCATTCAAGGTAAATGGTCAACGTCTTAAAATCTTTTTGGAGTCTGTGCCGGAAGCTAATGCGGCGATGGGTCTTTTTGACCCACTGTATCGGTGATTATATCTTTCTGCCAGTTCATGCATCCATACATTTCATTCATACATTAGGGACAATGCATGAAACAAGTGTGGGGGAAGGGTATGTAATATATAAAAAAAAAATCTGAAGAAAAAAAAATTTAAAAAAATGTTATAAAAAGGAAATATTTTGACTTATTTTTTGAAAGAAATCTAAATTAGTTTTAAGGATTAGGAAAATCATGATTAGGATTTCTAAAAACTTGGTCAAAATAAATAAATTGTTTAATTTTTAGGTATAGGAGAGAAATTGAATAAATAATTAGTCTTGATTTTTACCTTAATGAAATGTGCATACCAAATGCATATCTAGGATTCTAAGACAAAGACCTTGTGCCTCATAAAAAAAAAAAAAAAGAAGAAAAAAAAAATCACCAATTAAGCTGATACATGTGCCTCAAGAAGCATAAGTATTCATGCCTAAAGGTGAGTAAATAAAATAAAGTCCTTAGTTTTGGGGCCTAGTTCACTCGAATTTGAGTCCGCGGGGTGTTTTCTCACTTGGTGCCCTAAAGCCAACCGGTTTGGGAGTCATCGACTTTAAGTTCGTTACATGGGTGGATTAGAAAGCCTAAGAAGACTAAAAAATATAATATATGTATTAACACATCTAATAATCAATTAGTTAGGTATGAGGGCCTCAAGAAGCCTTGATACTTATACGAAAGAAAATTAGATGAGTTATACATGCCAAATATATATATATATATATATATATATATATATATATATATATATATATATTAACACATCTAATAGTCAATTAGTTAGGTATGAGGGCCTCAAGAAGCCTTGATACTTACACGAAAGAAAATTAGATGATGTTATAAAAATGATAAAGAGGCATGAGAGTCCAAGTTAAGGAATTCCTAGATTCATAAGGATGCATATGATTTTTGGTAACGAAAAGACTATATTAGAAGTTCAATTTTGACCCTTACCTAAAATGAATAACAATTGACTTTATAAAGACTAGGTTTGAAGAATGAATAAAAATGATAATGCTAAAACTTATAGACTACTTAGTCTCTTCAATAATAATTCAAATATTTTCCTTTTTATGGATTTTGTGGGTGCAATCCGCTGAAAACCCTCACGAGACAACACTCGTCCTCTAGGGTAACCTAGGGGTTTAACGGCTTGTTGCACATGCTAAGTGCAACCGTGATTCCTACGAAAGTGAGTTAGCTAGGTTAGATTTTCCTTTTCTTTTTGATTTTTACTCGAGGACGAGCAAAAAGATAAGTGTGGGGGTGTGATAGTAGTGAAAAATTGCATAATTGTCATCATATTTACCATCACATTCGCACATTTATTCATATTATAATGCACATTTACTAATATTTTGTTATTTAATGTGTGCAGGCCTCGAATTATTATTTTAATAATAAATAAAGCTTAAAGAGCCCAAAAGCCCAGATCCAAGCCCATATTTGAAGCCCAGGTGCAAAAGCGCAATTACAAGAAGTCAAAATGCAAATACAAGGGCTAAAAGTTGCAAATATCAGAGATAAGGGAAGGATAGAATTTTATCCAACCCTAAACACCTGCAGGATGAGGATGAAAACCCTAGATAAGAAGGAAAATTCGTGGGAGGAAGATTTGAAGAAATCTGGTTTAAGGGTAACTTGATTACTAAGTTATCTCGAAACTCCAGATTAAAAGGCCAGGATACAACTTCTAGAAGCAGGTGCCCACATGGACGGACCAGGAGAGGCCACGCGCCAAAGCGCGCGGCCAGAAGCCACAAAAGTGCCGCGGACGCTCGGCAAGGCGCGGCAAAGTGGATGAGTCTGACTACCAGACTTCGTCTACAACTTCATTCGGGACTCTATCTTCTTCTGCACTATAAATATCCCTGCAAAGTGCAACGTACGGGGCATCCAGAGACGATTAGGGTTTTCTTTAGCCACTTTTATTTAAAGTTGTAATTTTTATTTCATGCTCGTTGTGGAGAAGAAGGAGACGATTGTGTAACCGGAGATTCATCTGAAATAAAGGTCACTCTTTTGTTCTCTTTTAATTTCTGCAAATTTTGTTTCTTTTTGTGATCTCTTTGATTTTCAATCTGTGATTTCTTCTTGCTTTCTTTTTCTTTATTTTGCAATCTTTCTCATTAAATAAAAAATAAAAAAATATAAATAATTTGAAAAGAAAAAAAATAATGATGAAGAACTAATCCTCTTAGTGGTTTGCTGAGATTCTTAAATCAACCCTAGAGCAATTAAAACTTGATCTGATTAATGAACATCTCTAGAAACCCTAGGTTTAAAGGCAACTAATTCTAGAAGATTAAAAAATACTTAAAATTCTTAATCTAGGTTGCATGTTAAAAGAACTTTTCATGACTTCAAACTTAAGAACTAGGACAACATAAATTTGAGATTAGTCTTCTATTAGGCTGTACCTAGATGTTAGGATGAACCATAGTTGGTTTTTGAATAATGCAACTTAGTTAGAATCGTGTATTAATTTTTCTTGCTTGATATATTTGTAATAACCTAGGGTGAATCATATCAATCTTAAGATGAAGATCAAGCTCTTTAATTTGCAATAGGGTTGTGGTAGAAAATCAGCAAAACCACATCTTTTACATCATACATATCAAGATCTAATCTCTTCTCTCCTATTTTTGAAGACACAGAGGAATCGAGTCGAAAAGCTTGCATCGCATCCTTCCCTGAGGATCACGACCCGTTTGAGCCCTTGCTACAGCGGATTCGCATTGAGACTAAGAAACTTCACTTCTTTTATTCTTTAAAATCTCAATCATGTACCTTGTCTCCAGCTTTCTTCAACAGTAATTGAAAATGAAACATAATTAGACGAATGCCTAGAATGCAAGTTTAAACTTTTTTTTTGGCAATTTCAATCAATCAATTACTGTTAGATTAAAACTGGGTTATAAAATAATCAAACAAGAAAATTAGACACTTGAGAAGTTGTATTTTGTAATGCAATATAACCTGTAAAAAAAGTTTTTAGTAGTCCATATAAACAGCCGCGTTTTCGTGACAATTTATGCATTTTCGTGGCAAACTCTTGAAATTTTGTTCCCTATTTTCTAGAGTAGGGGCACAAAATAGCAAGTCTTCTACTGTAATGCTAGATTTTTCCAAATGATGTCCTAAACCTTGAAACAGAGTACCAAACTTGTTAAAAAAATAATTATATCATTCCCTCCCTGACAACTGAGCCAAAATTTGGTTGAAAAATTAAATTACCATGTAGCTTAGGGCTAACAGGTTGTGTCCATAAGGAGAGATGCGATGCAAGCTTTTCGGTGTTGTTGTTGAGAAAACAAGTTTTTAATGTTGATTTTTTAGAAGAAAAGAATATGAAGTATTTGAGATGTGTTTAAAGATAGAGTAAACTCATAGAAGATTTTGGAAAAGTTGATTTTAGAAATAGCTTGAGTTGAAAATGTGTTTGTTTTTAATAAAAGAGAAGATTCGGGATCACTAATCTTTGACTCAACTCTAGATTCTTATCTTGAAAGTTTAAATGCCTCAATGGGATCATAGACAAAAGTTTAATATTGCAATTAAAGAGAAGTTAAGTAAAACACATGAGATAGTTTTTAGAAATTGAACTTTAATTTTGAAATCGTTCTTTAAGTTGAATGTTAAACCATCAAGATAATTAAACAAGCATAGAATAAAAATAAATTTTTTTATAAGACTAATTCAAAGTTTAAGTTCAAAAACTAATCCCATCCTAATGTGTCTTCAAGAACACTCGCTAAAAAGCAAGGCTTAAATTAAGGCATGCACATGATCCAACTGGGACTTTTTGTTAAAATTGACCAAGAATAGAATTAGAGAGGATGGATTAATGTGCCTAGAAGGGCGAAATTAGCTACTCATAGTGACGAAATTACAGCTAAAAGAATAAAAAGAAGACATAAACATACCATCACAAAGAGAAGGAATTGAAGAAGAGTCTTGAAGCTTTATTGATGTCACGTTTAATTTTCGATTACAACATTCTTTCTCTATCTCACTTTGTTTCTGACTTAAACTAGAAAGCAATTAAACTTCTATCTAACGATAACCCTAACCTTAGGAATAAAGAAAATTCTAATTCAAATTTTCTGTATCTTCTTTCTCTGCATCTTCTGGGTATTTATAGGAGAAAGTCTGGGGTAGTGACTCATCAAAAGGTATATTCTCAAAATTTTGATGTTGAACTGTGGATATGCTAAGAATATTCTTTTCTTCTCTTGATTGAAAATTTAAATGAGTTGGGCTGCGCTAGCTAACGTATTGATTTCTGAATATGACTCATCAATTGACTGAATTAGAAACAGCAGCCAAAATAAAAATGTAACCCTTTAAGTTTTTTTTGGAGCATTTTGAATCATCAGATTTACATTTATATAACGAAAGTTATGATCGATTTAATAAAAGATGCTCAGTCTGAATCCGAATTTTGATTGAATTGTAGATTTTTGGAGTTTTCTTCTGTGACTCTATCTTGTCATACACAACCATACCATTCTAGGATCAGGAACATGCACACGTTCACAAAGATGAGGTTTGGATAATACCCGGGGGATGTACTTTTTCTGGTACCTTGATTTCTCCAGAATGCAATTCATGAAACTAGTACACCGAGGGGATAATCCAAACAAGAAAACCTTCATGTATATACCATGTGTCTCGTACAATCATAGGCTCTCTGGTTACTTGCAAATTGAAAAAAGGCCTGAAGTGGGAGTGTCACCCATCGACAAATTGGATGTGTCTACAAGAAGTGGGGAAATCTCAACAGTGGAGTGGCGATCCGAACCTCCGAGTGGAGGAGATCTTAGCGACAGAGTTAGGCCTCCGAGTTGGGAAAATCCCAGAGTAGAGTCAGGTTCATAGACACTTCCGAGTAGGGGATCCCATCAGCGGAGTCATGACCCTGGTAAGACCCCATTAAGTCCTCTCATTGGTGCCACAACACCAACAATCACGAACCCACAAGCTCGTTCGAGATCGTAACCTCTACAACTCTTTGAATACAAAAAGTAATCTCTCGAAGATCACAAATAGCTCACAGTGCAATCCTATAACTAAGAGAGGAATTCACTAAGATTGTGAGTGTGAGAAAAGTTTTGAAGTATATGGATTGAAAGCTCAAAGCTAGAAAACTTGTATTTGGAATTATCGCTCAAAAATAATCTCTTTTGAAAATAATGTCTAAATCTCTTGAAACTCTTAAACAAAAATACTTAGTAAAAGTTCTTTAAATTTTTCTACAGTATCCCTATTTATAGAGGATAAAAATAGAAGAGAAAAATCCAAAATAATTGTTATTAATTAACCCAGAAAAGACAGATTAAAAAATAACTGTTTGCGGTTAATCAGGCTTTAAGAAGCCTGTCAGTCGACCGACTAGTCGATAGCTAATGGTCATATTTCTGACCATTAGGGATAGCGGTCAACCAGCGGTCAACCAAATTCAACAAAGAACTCTTATGTCTCAGTAGTTTGATTGATCGGTCGATCGATGTTGACAAACAGAGAACATTGCCCTTACACGCGACTGATTGGGCGATCGACTGACATGCAGAAGATACACTTATGCATGTCCATGCAAAATCGATCGACTGCTCGATCAACTGACAGAGCAATCAGCTCTGCATGTCGCTCGACTGGACGGTCGACAGACAAAGGGTCAAAAATTCATACTTGGAAAAACACTTTGAAATCTCTATACAAAACTAAGTTCATGTATATTTGAAGCTCAAATATGTGTGGATCCTAGATCAACATAAAGAATATAGTTTTGAACTAGTTTTTGTAAAATTGAAACTTTTTTCAAGAGTATTTTTTTCAAAACCATAAATCAAAATACTATTTTGTAAATGATCCCAAATGTTGTGGGTAATTTTCTATGGAAGTTATCCACGCACCTGTTGGCACTTCGAAAAGACAAACTCCAAGGCAGCCCTGCAACTGGTCCGAACGATATCTAAACTTGTCGACACTTCTAAAAGATAAGTCACAGGTAGGTTGAAGACCTGTTCGTCCCTGATGGACAAGCCAATAACTTGGACTCCACTGATCCAGTGAAGCAGACAGTGAACCAAGTATTGCCTTTTGAAGAAGCTCAAAAGGGCTAACCTTTAACTTCGCAGGAAGCTTTGTTAGCTCCGCTGAGAGCTTATATTTTAGCTTTACTGAGAGCACATTTTAGCTTCGCCTGAAATTTATTCCAGCTCCGCTGAAGGCTCATATTTTAGCTTCGCAGCAAGCTCTTTTTTTAGCTCCATTGTAGTCTTTGTTGATGGCTCTGTTGAGAGCCTATCTGTTAGTTTCACTGCAAGTTCAGTGTTAGTTTCGCAGCACGCTATTTGTAGCTTCACTGTGAGCCTACAATTTACCTTCACATGAAGCTTCTGTTAGCTCCACCGGAGAGCTTTTGTGGTTATTTTTATCATTTTTTATTCTCAACACTAGATCAATATGGTTAAAATCAAATTTGACAGTTGAGTGCCATGATCTCTTGACCCCTCCAATCAGTTAAGAAGATTAGGGGAGATTGCTCAATTGGTTGGAAAGGATTGAGACAAATTACTCAATCAGCTGAGAGGATTGAGGCACATTCCTCAATCAGTTGAGAAGATCAGAGAAAATCCCTTAATCATTTAGAGCTGATTGGTCGCTAATGTTGCATATTTAGTATCATATTTTCATACTTATTATAGAATAAAATCTGCATTGTTCTAATTAAATGCTTAATTTATTTGCAGGCCCATTCCTTAAGGAGATGAAGAGAAATGAGCCCAAAAGCCCACCAAAATTCTGAGTTAAATCAGAATTAATTCGAGCTCACTGAATCAGGACAAAATCAAGAGGTTGAAAATCGGTTGAGAAGAATCCTCTCAGAATCGATCGGTTGAAGCAAAGATCAATGGCCATTTCTTCAAAATCTTGGAGCCAAACTGCAAATCCAACCAAACATAAAGACAGAACGAGAACCTGGGGAGACCCACCAACAGGGTGTGGCCACCTGGCCGCGGAAACGCGGCCAAAGCCGCGTTTTCGCGGCTTGGTTGGGGAGTTAGGGGGAGTGTTTGCTCCCCCAATCTCCCTGGGATCCTCCTCGTGTGGTTATGCCTATAAAAAGCTAGTATTTGCACTAAAAATGGACGACCATGCAGAGATAGGATTTAGCCTAGTCTTCATTTCTTGTAGTTTAGGTTTTTCTTTTCTTTTTATGTAATTGTAATTTGAATGTAAGCTTAGGTTAGAAAAAGATTCATGTAAGTAAGAGAGAGAGGCTTATTTTGAGAGTGACACTGATGTACCCTTCTCCTTTCTTCCATTGTTTCTGTAAGTAATAAAGGTAAATGTTTTGTCTTATGTTCGTATTTACTTTTGTTTTCTTCTTCCTCTTTCTACTTTACCTCTTTTGTTTTTGATGAACTTGCAAGTGAATCCAGAAGTATAAGTATACAAAAGCCTTTGTGAGTGCCAACGATACTTCATGAAGACGTTCTCCTCCTCAAGATCCGTATCACTTCATTCTTGCAAGGCTTAATGATATAATGCGAACAGGGACTGAGCTCGATCTTATGACCTATGCGTTGAACGCCTCCAAAGTAAGGTAGAACATGCAAGGATTCCAGGTAAGTCATCAACCAAACTAGGTGAGTAATTCCTTAATTTTCTTTCTTTTCTTTTATTTCTTTAGTATAGATCACCAGTTCTTCTAACTCTTTCTTTTCAACTCATTTGTACATAGTCGCTTTCTGATTCTCTCCACTTTCTCATTCTACCGTTTTCTTTCTAACTTTAACTTAACTCATTTTTCATTTTTCTTTCTTAAAAACAAAGAAGAAATTTCGTTTTGTTTTCATAAAGATTTCAATAATGAACCGTGAACGCTTCTATCGCAAACCCTCCTTGTGGATCACGACCCGCATAGCCACTTGCTATAGCGGTAAGAATTAAGCACTTGTACATCTTTATTTCTAAATCTGAAATTCTTTATTTTATGTGCAGGTTGAAGTTCAATCAAAATTTGGCGCCGTTGTCGGGGAGGGTAACGTTTTTATTGAAATCTGATTTTTATTGAAAATTTTTTAGAACTAAAACGAACTTTCTTCTCTGTTGCAGGTTATAGGGCAAGCAAAGCAGGAAAATAAGATTGCAGTAACATATAAGTGGTCTTGGGCCTCTGCTCTAGAAAGCAGAGACCAAGTGCCCTCTGCTTTGCCGCCTATTCGCGGCCAAAGCCGCGGATACGCGGCAAAAGGAGTTGACTACTAACGTTGTTTTTTTTTGCAGGGCTACTTGACTTCCAAAATTCTAGTTTTCTGCAATTTGTTTTTTCTTATATGCCATCACCATAAGCCTGGTAATAAACCAACTGTAAAATACTTGTTGAAAAAGATAAAAAATTGATTAGACGTTTGCATTTTAGGCACGTGTCTTTTCAATTCTTTTATTTTACTGTTGAAGAGTGCTGAAGCAAGGTACGTTCGCATTGCATGTAGAATAGGACTCACCTCTTGGTTGATTTTCATTGCTTTGAGTGAATCTTCTTTATATATCTCGTACACTTGCACAAACTTATTTTAAGGGCACCACCCATTAACAAGATAAGGTGGGGATTTAATCACCCTTCCTTAGCTCAAAAATCAGATTCCAAGCACTCACTAACCCAAGCCTAACTAGAAATGAGTAGACGTTGGCCCTAGGGACATCTCGGACTCAATTAGGAGATTATCCTAAGGGGAAAGGTGTTGAAATTTGACTCCTGCCAAATCAGTGTCTAGGAAAGGGATTAAGGGCCGAAAGCCCGAAGGTTGGTGGTTATTTAATTAAGGAACGTCTTTGACGGAAAACCTCCCACCAACCTTGCCCTGACCTGGCTGATTAGCTTATAGTCAAAGTCTGCATTAAACCTCCCGTGGACAGTCTAATCAGTTAGGAGTCGTCTAGGTCATAGGTTTACCTTAACTTAGTTAGAATTTTTTCCTTTTATTTGTTTGCTTATTTGTTTGTTTTCTTTTTGTTTGTATTCTATTGTGTGATATGGCTTACAATAACAATTTTTTCAATTTTAATAATAATCCATATTACACACCGACTTCATTTTCGGATATTACCAGCCCGACATATCATAACTTTAACCAACCTAGTATGCCGGATTGGTCTTATCCGAATCAATATAACCCATGCCCCCAATCTAATAACTATAATTTCCAGAATGATTTCAACTCTTCACAGAGTCAGTAGGGATTCACCTACCCCGAGTCAAATTTTCAACCAACTTGTCCTCCTTCTCCACCTAGTCCACAATATTTTCAAGATTCATACTCAGTTCCACCGGTCCAAAATAGAAAACTATCAATTTTGGAAATGAGTATGCGTGAGTCCAAACAAAAATCCCAAAATCTGATGGACTCACAATTTCACCACCAATTCCAAGACAATACTTCATCTTTTCAACAAAACAATGAACCTATCAACTATGAAAAGATGCTTGACGCCATGACTCAGGCTCAAAACGCTCGTAATTCTGACATAGATATGATGGTCCAATCTCTACATTCCCACCGTTTGACCAGTTCTAATGTCACTAACCATCCTGTTAGAGCCGATGAGTCAGGTTGTTTTGAAAATCAAGGTTCCATTTCAGAACAATCATTTGAACTTGCCCAAACTCCAAATTTTGAAAAGAATATTGACAGTTTGGCAAGTTATCCTTTTCCTGAAATCGAACTTGAAAATGAATATGATCATGAATCTCAACTTAGTGATTCAATTTACTTCCTGATTCAATAATGACTCTGGTGTCTTCACCTGATTTTAATCTTTTCCTGAGTCAACATTGGATCCTATGCCAATTCATAATGAAATCGAATCACTCATTCTTGATGATCATATTGAACTTGACCAATTTTACACTTTTGAAAATCCTATTGACAAATTGACAAATTCTCATTTTTTTGATATTGAACTCAATGAGATTTGTGACCTAGATTCTCAAATCTGTGATCCAGTTCAACTCTCTGAATCAATATTGACTCCTGTTTTGTTACCAGACTTGAGTAATATTTTAGAGTCAGTTTTGATTCCTATACCCATCATTCTTGAACTTGAATCACCAATATTAAGTCACATTCCATTGTTAGAAAATACATGTGGATTTGAGTTTCAACTTCTTGACTTGAACCCAATTCCTGAACCTATTTCGACTCCTGAACCTTTACTTGACTTAAGTCACCTTCCTGAGTCGGTATTAGTTCACGTACTTCCTGAGTCCAAGTCAATCATTCTATCTTTTCACACTCCATTCTGGGACGAGGTGGTTGATAAATTTGACTTCGAAATCAATTATGAAATTTGGAAATTAGATGGGGTCAAGTACTTAATAAAAATCCTTTATGGATTCATCATTTTAATGGGTTATATTAGTGAAATTTCTGGTGGGTTCCTCCGAACCAAACGAAAAGTTGATTGGGCCGCCTTTCGTGGACCAATCAGACCACCTCCGAAACCATCACCTTAAGGTAACATTTTCCTTCCCTTTCGTCTTTTTCATGCATCTATGCATTAATTCATACATTGAGGACAATGCATGAGATAGGTGTGGGGGAGGGTCTAATGATCGGGGCGAAACTAGCACTCAAAAATGTGTTTTATGTAAAGTCGATGAAAAGCTCGAATGTGCTAATGTACCCTCGATACTTCCGTTATAGCATTGGCTTAACGGGTCGTATCCACAGGGAAGGGAGGCGATAGAAGCATTAACAGTCTCTATTCACGTCAGTTGTTAACACTTCTTCTATGTTGAAAGAATGATAAAGAGAATGAAAAGAAAAGAAAAGGTAAACAAGCATGTGGTAGGTGAAGAAGCGCGATGAAAACAGCGATGTAAAAAAAACAAAGGGAAGTAGTTTGGAAAATGAATAGAAGAAGATGGAACAAAGGTAGACTAAGAAGGCGGTGAAAACATCGATAGAAGAAGAACAAAAGATACTTGAAAATGATTTCTAAGTCAAGATGAAAGAAAACTCATGACTACTAACTACTAAATGCTCCACTAACCATGCTAACCTCTTCGAGATAGTTGCCTCACATTTTGATCCTTGGCCATCACAATCCTTCGCTCCAAGAGACGGTACAAAGCATGGCTCATGGATGGTTCATCACATTCAAAACTTTGCATCAAGAACAAGCTAATACAAGAATCACTCTTTACACTACTAGCATGAAATAAAAGAGCATGAAATAAAAGAGAGTTAGCTTGGTTAGCAAGTTAGCAAGTTAGCAAGTTAGATGTTAGAACCCATCATCTTTGGCCATCAATGGCTCTTGCAAGAACAAGGCCTTGTAGAGGCAACCCGATTCATGTGGATTATCAAGTAAGTGGTTAGATGGTTAGTTGTTAGTAGTTAGATTGCCATGAGAAGAAAAAGTTAGCAAGAAATCATGTAGAAGGTGAAGGAGATTACATTGGAAGAGAAAGGAGGCATCTTTACATAGAGTGTCACTCTCTATTACATCAATCCCTCACTATCTCTCTCTAGAAATCACTCAGCCCTACTACAATGATCTAAAAAGAAATGAAAATACAAGAAATGAAGAACACTCACCAACACTACTCCTAAAATATGCACCTACTCCTAAAAACGAAAACTGCTCCCGTTTTGGCCAGAGGAAGGGGTATTTATAGGCCTCAGAAGCATCCAGAAGACGAGACGGGGCCACGCGTCGAAAATCGACGCGTGGCTCCACTACTTTGCCGTGGAAACGCTGCTATTGCCGCGTTTCCGCGACAATAGTAGAGAGAGGGGTCCCAGGTTTTTGTCAGTCGCTCCCTCTGGCTTCGAGAATGTGCAGGGTATATGTTGTTTCTGGTAATTTCGCCCGAATATTCGTCTGACATGTGCAGGAGGCTAGGTTCAATGAATCTTCTAGATAATCCTTTCCTTGGCCTCCAAGTAATGCGGGATTAATTACCATAAATTGGGATGAATTAGGCTCTTATTCCATCTTTGCCCTTGGACTTTGGATCTACCTGCAATAAAGACCAAAACACGGTTTAGACCGACAATTTATTCATAAATCTGTGAGAGAATGCGACATAATAATGCAGAATTGTAGACTAATCACACCCCTCACTTATTCTTTTGCTCGTCCCGAGCAAAAGAAGAAAAGAAAAGCTATACTACAAGGGTTATTATACCACTTTCGCAGGTGACGCGATTGCACTGAGCGTGTGCAACAAGCCGTTAAACCTCTAGGTTACCCTAGAGGAGGAGTGTTATCTCCTGAGGATTTTCAGCGGATTGCACCCACAAAATCCATAAAGAAAGAAGACAAATGTTAGTATTTTAAAAACGCATTTTGAAAAGAGAGACAAGTTTTCAAAATATTTTTGCAAAAATATAAGTGATCTAAGGTCATAAGTCCACCACCAATCAATCTTCCTTAAACTTAGTCTCTATGCAAGATCTTGTCTTTAATTAAGGTCAGAATTCAAAATTGGATTGAATATTTTATCTCTCATAAAACCTAGATAATATGCACTTTGTGATAGTAAAGATTTCTGGGATTTCAACTCTAACCATCAAGCCATTTATATATATTATTTATATTTTTTTCTTTTTTCTTTTTTCTTTTTTTCTTCCCTTAGTTTTCTTAGGCTTTCTAGTTCACCCATGTAGCGAGCCTATAACCGATGACTCCCAAACCAGACGGTTTTAGGGCACCAGATGAAAAAACATCCCTAGGGTTTAAGGACTCAAGTAAACAAGGCCACAAAACTAAGGGGGATTATTTGCTTCTTTTGCCCACCGTTAGGCGTGAATAATCATGCTTCTTGAGGCATAATTATCCAGCTTAATAAGTGATATTTTATTCAATTTTTTTATTTATTTTATGACATTTTAGGTCTTTGTTTCCATCCCAAAAATTGTGTAAGTGTGAAGTGCATACGATCTAAGGCAAAAAATTCAAGATAAAATTATCTCTCCAATTTATCTTACTTAGCCTATAATTTTAAAGAAGATCCATTATTTCAACTAGGTTTAAGATGTCATAATTAAGGCTTTCTTAATTTCTAAGATCATCTTAATTTTCTTAAAAATAGATGAAAACTTTGTCTCTTATTTCAAAAAATTTTTAAAGAAAGAGAAAATTTCTATACAAAAGGGAAGATTTCTAAAAGAAGTGTAAAAGAAAGAAAATCTAAAAACTCTATGTTAGTAAACCCTCCCCAACACTTATCTCATGCATTGTCCTCAATGCATCGTGATGTATGTATGCATGAAATAAATAGAGAGGGAAGGAAAAATTACCTCAAGGTGGTGGTTCCGGTGGTGGTCTGATTGGTCCACGAAAGGCGGCCCAATCACTCTTGCGTGGAGTCCGGAGGAACCCACCAAAACCTCCATGATACAACCCACTAGAAAGATGTATATATTTATGAGTTTTATTAAAAAATTTACCCCATCTAATTTCCAAATTTTCAAAATAATTTCTGAGTCAAATTTATCAAAGCCCTTGTCCCAGAATGGAATGATTGATTTGGACTCAGGAAATATGGGAACTAATACTGACTCAGAGAAATAACTCAAGTCAAGTAAAGGTTCGGGAGTCGAGATCGGTTCAGGAAGTGGGTCCAAATCAAGAAGATGAAGCTCAAGTCCACATTCATTTCCCCATGATGGAATGTGACTATCTAAGATTGGTGATTCAAGTTCAGGAGGAATGGGAATCAAAACTGACTCTAAAATGTTACTCAAATTGGGTAACAAAACAGGAGTTAATAATGATTCAGGTATTTGAACTAAATCACAAACTTGAGGATCAAAGTCACATTCCTCATTGAGTTCAATTCCACAAAAATGAGAACTTGCCAATTTATCAATGGGACTTTCAAGAGCATGAAATTGGTCAAGTTCAATTTGATCATCATGAATGATTGGTGATTCAATTTCACAATGGATGGGTACAGGATTCAATACTGACTCAGGAAAAGAATTGAAATCAGGTGAAGACACCGGAGTCATAATTGAATCAGGAAGTAGAATTGAATCATCAAGTGGAAGTTCAGGATCATATTCATGCTCAAGTTCAATTTCAGGAAAAGGATAACTTGCCAAAATATCAATAGGATCTGAAATTTGGACAAGTTCAGGTGGGTGTGCTGAAATTGAATCTTAATTTCCAAAACAACATGACTCTTTGGCTCTGACAGGATGGTTAGTGACATTAGAAATAGGATGAGAATGAAGAGTTTGGATCATCAAATCTATGTCACGGTTACGATCATTTTGAGCCTGAGTCATGAATTCAAGCATCTTTTTATAAGTCATTGGTTCATCGTTTTGTTGAAGAGATGCAGTGTTGTTTTGGAATTGGTGGTGAAATTGTGAGTCCTTCAGATTTTGTGATGTTGTTTGGACTCACATAAAAGTTCCTTACTCATTTCCAAGGCAGATGGTTGTTCATTGTGAGGGGGTGGAATTGAGTAAGACTCTTGAAAATACTGTGGAATTGGAGAGGCCAATGTTTCTTGAAGTTGTTGCTCGGCCCTTTGTAGATTGGCTTCTAGACTCTTTTGTAACTCAGATTTTTCTTCAATGGGAGGTCCAGAAAAAGGAGTATAGGAAGCACATTCGAGGAATGAATATTGTGTAAATTGTGGACAAGGTGGACATGGTGGACAAGGAGGTTGATAATTAAACTCGGGGGAAGAGAATTCCCATTGACTCTGTGACGAGTTGAAATTATTTTGGAAATTATAGTCATAAGAATGTGGGTATGGGTTGTATTGATTCGGATAAGGCCAACCCGGTGTATTTGGTTGATGCATATTGTAAAACGCTGGGTTGAAATTATCCGAATCAAATGGGGTTGATGTGAAATATGGATTCATATTCGGATTGAAAGAATTGTTATTATTGAATGCCATTTCACAAATAATCACAAACAAAAAGAAAAATCTAACAACAAACAAAAAGAAAAGAAAAAGCAAAACCAAGCCAATAGGAGCGTTGACCTAGACCTAGATGTAATGTCCCTAGGGGCCAACGTCTATTCAAATTTTATTAGGGCTTGGGTTGTGTGAGTGGGGAGATGATTTTTGGGCTAAGGAAGAGTGATGAAACCCCACCTTATCTTGTTTGGAGTTTGCCCTTAAGTTCAATTTATGCAAGTGTGCAATATAGACAAGAATATAACACAAAGCGATAAATCACCCACGTGTTTGTCCTATGCTATATGCAATGCCATATGTACATCTCCATCTAGATCACAACAACAGAACAAAATACAGTATATTAGAATTGAATTGACACGTGCCTAAATGCAAATGTCTAAACCGTTTTAAAAGCGTCCAAATATCGTATCTTAGTTCTTTATTTTATTATGGTGTGTAGGCAATCAAAGCAAGAAAGATAGCAGTACAAATCCTCTAGCTATTACAATTCATACATCCCAGAATAACACGATATACAATGTTCACAAAATTGCCGCGGTTTCGCGGCAAAAGTCGCGGTTCCGCGGCTTGTCTTTAGAATCTAGGGCCCTGCTTTCAAGAGCAGGGAGATGCAAAGTTAGGGTCTATTCTGTAATGTTAAGCACCTGTAAATATTGCCCTGCACACCAAAACAGAGAAGACAATGTTAACAAAAACGTGAAAACAAAACCATTCCCATCCCCGGCAACGGCGCCAAAAATTGATCGGGGCGAAACTAGCACTCAAAAATGTGTTTTATGTAAAGTCGATGAAAAGCTCGAATGTGCTAATGTACCCTCGATACTTCCGTTATAGCATTGGCTTAACGGGTCGTATCCACAGGGAAGGGAGGCGATAGAAGCATTAACAGTCTCTATTCACGTCAGTTGTTAACACTCCTTCTATGTTGAAAGAATGATAAAGAGGATGAAAAGAAAAGAAAAGGTAAACAAGCATGTGGTAGGTGAAGAAGCGCGATGAAAACAGCGATGTAAAAAAAACAAAGAGAAGTAGTTTGGAAAATGAATAGAAGAAGATGGAACAAAGGTAGACTAAGAAGGCGGTGAAAACATCGATAGAAGAAGAACAAAAGATACTTGAAAATGATTTCTAAATCAAGATGAAAGAAAACTCATGGATACTAACTACTAAATGCTCCACTAACCATGCTAACCTCTTCGAGATAGTTGCCTCACATTTTGATCCTTGGCCATCACAATCCTTGGCTCCAAGAGACGGTACAAAGCATGGCTCATGGATGGTTCATCACATTCAAAACTTTGCATCAAGAACAAGCTAATACAAGCATCACTCATTACACTACTAGCATGAAATAAAAGAGCATGAAATAAAAGAGAGTTAGCTTGGTTAGCAAGTTAGCAAGTTAGCAAGTTAGATGTTAGAACCCATCATCTTTGGCCATCAATGGCTCTTGCAAGAACAAGGCCTTGTAGAGGCAACCCGATTCATGTGGATTATCAAGTAAGTGGTTAGATGGTTAGTTGTTAGTAGTTATATTGCCATGAGAAGAAAAAGTTAGCAAGAAATTATGTAGAAGGTGAAGGAGATTACATTGGAAGAGAAAGGAGGCATCTTTACATAGAGTGTCACTCTCTATTACATCAATCCCTCACTATCTCTCTCTAGAAATCACTCAGCCCTACTACAATGATCTAAAAAGAAATGAAAATACAAGAAATGAAGAACACTCACCTACACTACTCCTAAAATATGCACCTACTCCTAAAAACGAAAACTGCTCCCGTTTTGGCCAGAGGCAGGGGTATTTATAGGCCTCAGAAGCATCCAGAAGACGAGATGGGGCCACGCGTCGAAAATCGACGCGTGGCTCCACTTCTTTGCCGCGGAAACGCTGCTATTGCCGCGTTTCCGCGGCAATAGTAGAGAGAGGGGTCCCAGGTTTTTGTCAGTCGCTCCCTCTGGCTTCGAGAATTTGCAGGGTATATGCTGTTTCTGGTAATTTCGCCCGAATATTCATCTGACATGTGCAGGAGGCTAGGTTCAATGAATCTTCTAGATAATCCTTTCCTTGGCCTCCAAGTAATGCGGGATTAATTACCATAAATTGGGATGAATTAGGCTCTTATTCCATCTTTGCCCTTGGACTTTGGATCTACCTGCAATAAAGACCAAAACACGGTTTAGACTGACAATTTATTCATAAATTTGTGAGAGAATGTGACATAATAATGCAGAATTGTAGACTAATCACACCCCCACACTTATTCTTTTGCTCGTCCCGAGCAAAACAAGAAAAGAAAAGCTATACTACAAGGGTTCTTATACCACTTTCGCAGGTGACGCGATTGCACTGAGCGTGTGCAACAAGCCGTTAAACCTCTAGGTTACCCTAGAGGAGGAGTGTTGTCTCCTGAGGGTTTTCAGCGGATTGCACCCACAAAATCCATAAAGAAAGAAGACAAATGTTAGTATTTTAAAAACGCATTTTGAAAAGAGAGACAAGTTTTCAAAATATTTTTGCAAAAATATAAGTGATCTAAGGTCATAAGTCCACCACCAATCAATCTTCCTTAAACTTAGTCTCTATGCAAGATCTTGTCTTTAATTAAGGTAAGAATTCAAAATTGGATTGAATATTTTTTTCTCTCATAAAACCTAGATAATATGCACTTTGTGATAGTAAAGATTTCTGGGATTTCAACTCTAACCATCAAGCCATTTATATATATTATTTATATTTTTTTCTTTTTTCTTTTTTCTTTTTTTCTTCCCTTAGTTTTCTTAGGCTTTCTAGTTCACCCATGTAGCAAGCCTATAACCGATAACTCCCAAACCAGACGGTTTTAGGGCACCAGATGAAAAAACATCCCTAGGGTTTAAGGACTCAAGTAAACAAGGCCACAAAACTAAGGGGGATTATTTGCTTCTTTTGCCCACCGTTAGGCGTGAATAATCATGCTTCTTGAGGCATAATTATCCAGCTTAATAAGTGATATTTTATTCAATTTTTTTTATTTATTTTATGGCATTTTAGGTCTTTGTTTCCATCCCAAAAATTGTGTAAGTGTGAAGTGCATACGATCTAAGGCAAAAAATTCAAGATAAAATTATCTCTCCAATTTATCTTACTTAGCCTATAATTTTAAAGAAGATCCATTATTTCAACTAGGTTTAAGATGTCATAATTAAGGCTTTCTTAATTTCTAAGATCATCTTAATTTTCTTAAAATAGATGAAAACTTTGTCTCTTATTTCAAAAAGTTTTTAAAGAAAGAGAAAATTCCTATACAAAAGGGAAGATTTCTAAAAGAAGTGTAAAAGAAAGAAAATCTAAAAACTCTATGTTAGTAAACCCTCCCCCACACTTATCTCATGCATTGTCCTCAATGCATCGTGATGTATGTATGCATGAAACAAATAGAGAGGGAAGGAAAAATTACCTCAAGGTGGTGGTTCCGGTGGTGGTCTGATTGGTCCACGAAAGGCGGCCCAATCACTCTTGCGTGGAGTCCGGAGGAACCCACCAGAAACCTCCATGATACAACCCACTAGAAAGATGTATATATTTATGAGTTTTATTAAAAAATTTACCCCATCTAATTTCCAAATTTTCAAAATAATTTCTGAGTCAAATTTATCAAAGCCCTTGTCCCAGAATGGAATGATTGATTTGGACTCAGGAAATATGGGAACTAATACCGACTCAGAGAAATGACTCAAGTCAAGTAAAGGTTCGGGAGTCGAGATCGGTTCAGGAAGTGGGTCCAAATCAAGAAGATGAAGCTCAAGTCCACATTCATTTCCCCATGATGGAATGTGACTATCTAAGATTGGTGATTCAAGTTCAGGAGGAATGGAAATCAAAACTGACTCTAAAATGTTACTCAAATTGGGTAACAAAACAGGAGTCAATAATGATTCAGGTATTTGAACTAAATCACAAACTTGAGGATCAAAGTCACATTCCTCATTGAGTTCAATTCCACAAAAATGAGAACTTGCCAATTTATCAATGGGACTTTCAAGAGCATGAAATTGGTCAAGTTCAATTTGATCATCATGAATGATTGGTGATTCAATTTCACAATGGATGGGTACAGGATTCAATACTGACTAAGGAAAAGGATTGAAATCAGGTGAAGACACCGGAGTCATAATTGAACCAGGAAGTAGAATTGAATCATCAAGTGGAAGTTTAGGATCATATTCATGCTCAAGTTCAATTTCAGGAAAAGGATAACTTGCCAAAATATCAATAGGATCTGAAGTTTGGACAAGTTCAGGTGGGTGTGATGAAATTGAATCTTAATTTCCAAAACAACATGACTCTTTGGCTCTAACAGAATGGTTAGTGACATTAGAAATAGGATGAGAATGAAGAGTTTGGATCATCAAATCTATGTCACGGTTACGATCATTTTGAGCCTGAGTCATGAATTCAAGCATCTTTTTATAAGGCATTGGTTCATCGTTTTGTTGAAGAGAAGCAGTGTTGTTTTGGAATTGGTGGTGAAATTGTGAGTCCTTCAGATTTTGTGATTGTTGTTTGGACTCACATAAAAGTTCCTTACTCATTTCCAAGGCAGATGGTTGTTCATTGTGAGGGGGTGGAATTGAGTAAGACTCTTGAAAATACTGTGGAATTGGAGAGGCCAATGTTTCTTGAAGTTGTTGCTCGGCTCTTTGTAGATTGGCTTCTAGACTCTTTTGTAACTCAGATTTTTCTTCAATGGGAGGTCCAGAAAAAGGAGTATAGGAAGCACATTCGAGGAATGAATATTGTGTAAATTGTGGACAAGGTGAACATGGTGGACAAGGAGGTTGATAATTAAACTCGGGGGAAGAGAATTCCCATTGACTCTGTGACGAGTTGAAATTATTTTGAAAATTATAGTCATAAGAATGTGGGTATGGGTTGTATTGATTCGGATAAGGCCAACCCGGTGTATTTGGTTGATGCATATTGTAAAACGCTGGGTTGAAATTATCCGAATCAAATGGGGTTGATGTGAAATATGGATTCATATTCGGATTGAAAGAATTGTTATTATTGAATGCCATTTCACAAATAATCACAAACAAAAAGAAAAATCTAACAACAAACAAAAGAAAAGAAAAAAGCAAAACCAAGCCAATAGGAGCGTTGACCTAGACCTAGATGTAATGTCCCTAGGGGCCAACGTCTATTCAAATTTTATTAAGGCTTGGGTTGTGTGAGTGGGGAGATGATTTTTGGGCTAAGGAAGAGTGATGAAATCCCACCTTATCTTGTTTGGAGTTTGCCCTTAAGTTCAATTTATGCAAGTGTGCAATATAGACAAGAATATAACACAAAGCGATAAATCACCCACGTGTTTGTCCTATACTATATGCAATGCCATATGTACATCTCCATCTAGATCACAACAACAGAACAAAATACAGTATATTAGAATTGAATTGACACGTGCCTAAATGCAAATGTCTAAACCGTTTTAAAATCCAAATACCGTATTTTAGTTCTTTATTTTATTATGGTGTGTAGGCAATCAAAGCAAGAAAGATAGCAGTACAAATCCACTAACTATGACAATTCACACATCCCAGAATAACACGATATACAATGTTCACAAAATTGCCGCGGTTTCGCAGCAAAAGTCGTGGTTCCGCGGCTTGTCTTTAGAATCTGGGGCCCTGCTTTCAAGAGCAGGGAGATGCAAAGTTAGGGTCTATTCTGCAATGTTAAGCACCTGTAAATATTGCCCTGCAAACCAAAACAGAGAAGACAATGTTAACAAAAATGTGAAAACAAAACCATTCCCATCCCCGGCAACGGCACCAAAAATTGATCGGGGCGAAACTAGCACTCAAAAATGTGTTTTATGTAAAGTCGATGAAAAGCTCGAATGTGCTAATGTACCCTCGATACTTCCGTTATAGCATTGGCTTAACGGGTCGTATCCACAGGGAAGGGAGGCGATAGAAGCATTAACAGTCTCTATTCACGTCAGTTGTTAACACTTCTTCTATGTTGAAAGGATGATAAAGAGAATGAAAAGAAAAGAAAAGGAAAACAAGCATGTGGTAGGTGAAGAAGCGCGATGAAAACAGCGATGTAAAAAAAACAAAGAGAAGTAGTTGGAAAATGAATAGAAGAAGATGGAACAAAGGTAGACTAAGAAGGCGGTGAAAACATCGATAGAAGAAGAACAAAAGATACTTGAAATGATTTCTAAATCAAGATGAAAGAAAACTCATGGCTACTAACTACTAAATGCTCCACTAACCATGCTAACCTCTTCGAGATAGTTGCCTCACATTTTGATCCTTGGCCATCACAATCCTTGGCTCCAAGAGACGGTACAAAGCATGGCTCATGGATGGTTCATCACATTCAAAACTTTGCATCAAGAACAAGCTAATACAAGCTTCACTCATTACACTACTAGCATGAAATAAAAGAGCATGAAATAAAATAGAGTTAGCTTGGTTAGCAAGTTAGCAAGTTAGCAAGTTAGATGTTAGAACCCATCATCTTTGGCCATCAATGGCTCTTGCAAGAACAAGGCCTTGTAGAGGCAACCCGATTCATGTGGATTATCAAGTAAGTGGTTAGATGGTTAGTGGTTAGTAGTTAGATTGCCATGAGAAAAAAAAGTTAGCAAGAAATCATGTAGAAGATGAAGGAGATTACATTGGAAGAGAAAGGAGGCATCATTACATAGAGTGTCACTCTCTATTACATCAATCCCTCACTATCTCTCTCTAGAAATCACTCTGCCCTACTACAATGATCTAAAAAGAAATGAAAATACAAGAAATGAAGAACACTCACCTACACTACTCCTAAAATCTGCACCTACTCCTAAAAATGAAAACTGCTCCTATTTTGGCCAGAGGCAGGGGTATTTATAGGCCTCGGAAGCATTCAGAAGACGAGACGGGGCCACGCGTCGAAAATCGACGCGTGGCTCCACTACTTTGCCACGAAAACGCGGCTATTGCCGTGTTTCCGCGGCAATAGTAGAGAGAGGGGTCCCAGGTTTTTGTCAGTCGCTCCCTCTGGCTTCGAGAATGTGCAGGGTATATGCTGTTTCTGGTAATTTCGCCCGAATATTCGTCTGACATGTGCAGGAGACTAGGTTCGATGAATCTTCTAGATAATCCTTTCCTTGGCCTCCAAGTAATGCGGGATTAATTACCATAAATTGGGATGAATTAGGCTCTTATTCCATCTTTGCCCTTGGACTTTGGATCTACCTGCAATAAAGACCAAAACACGGTTTAAACCGACAATTTATTCATAAATCTGTGAGAGAATGCGACATAATAATGTAGAATGGTAGACTAATCATCTAACATAACTTAGTTTTTTCTTTTATTAAAAATAATAATAATAATAATAATTAACATTTTCTTTACTTTTAAAAACTTTTTGAAAATAGAAACAACATTTTGACAAATTTTTTGTAAGAAATTAAGCCAATTTTAAGGAATAGGAAAATCCAAATTAGGATTTCTTATACTTGGTCAAAATAAGATTATTTATTTGATTTTTAGGGTTAGGAAGATAATTTGTCAAAGTAATTTAGTCTTGATCTTTACCTTGATGAAATATGCACACTTCATACACTTACACACTTAGGGTTCAAAACAAAGATTTTTATGCCTTATATAAAAAAAGAAAGAAATAAACAAATCTAATTATTGATTAGCTTGGTGCTTTGGCCTAAGTAAGCCTTAGTATTTATGCGAAAGATGATTAGATAAGTTTGAAAAATATATATATATAAAAATCCTCTGATTAAGCTGGGTATTTGTGCCTAATAAAGCATAAGTATTCACGCCTAAAAGGGGTTCATATAATAAAATCCTTAGTTTTGTGGCCTTGTTTGCTCGAGACCTTAAGTCCTTGGGGTGTTTTCTCACCCGGTGCCCTAAGACCGTTTGGTTTGGGAGTCATCGATTAAAGGCTCGTTACATGGGCATATTAGAAAGCCTAATAGAACTAAGGAATAATACCCCCAAAAATATATATATATAAATAAATAAGGCATAAGAGTTAGAGTTAATGAACCCTTCGTCAAAATTTTCACGATCACAAGGTGCAAATGACTTAGGGTAAAGTAATAGACTAGATGAGAAGTACAATTTGACTCCTTACTTTGATTGATAACAAATTTTTGAATAGAGACTAAGTTTAGGAATGAAAAATTCAGTTTTCCTATAACTTATAGATTGCTTAAATCTTACAATTATATTTCAATTATTTTTCTCTTTCAAAATGCATTTCGAAAATACTAACTCTTTATTTCTCTTTCTTTATGGATTTTGTGGGTGCAATCCGCTGAAAATCCTCACGAGACAAAACTCGTCCTCTAGGGGAAACCCAGAGGTTTAACGGCTTGTTGCACATGCTCAGTGCAATCGCGTGACTTGCGAAAGTGGTCTAATAATCCTTAGTATAGTTTAGTTGTTTTGCTCGAGGACGAGCAAAATATAGGTATGGGGGTGTAATCGGTCGCTAATGTTGCATATTTAGTATCATATTTCCATACTTATTATAGAATAAAATCTGCATTGTTCAAATTAAATGCTTAATTTATTTGCAGGCCTATTCCTTAAGGAGATGAAGAGAAATGAGCCCAAAAGCCCACCAAAATTCTGAGTTAAATCGGAATTAATTCGAGCTCACTGAATCAGGGCAAAATAAAGAGGTTGAAAACCGGTTGAGAAGAATCCTCTCAGAATCGATCGGTTGAAGCAAAGATCAATGGCCATTTCTTCAAAATCTCGGAGCCAAACTGCAAATCCAACCAAACATAAAGACAGAACGAGAACCCGGGGAGACCCACCAATAGGGTGTGGCCACCTGGCCATACCCTGGCCGTGGAAACGCGGCCAAAGCCGCGTTTCCGCGACTTGGTTGGGGAGTTAGGGGGAGCGTTTGCTCCCCCGATCTCCCCGGGATCCTCCTCGTGTAGGTTATGCCTATAAAAAGCCAGTATTTGCATTGAAAATGGACGACCATGCAGAGATAGGATTTAGCCTAGTTTTCATTTCTTTTAGTTTAGGTTTTTCTTTTCTATTTATGTAATTGTAATTTGAATGTAAGCTTAGGTTAGAAAAAGATTCATGTAAGTAAGAGAGAGGCTTATGTTGAGAGTGACACTGATGTACCCTCCTCCTTTCTTTCATTGTTTTTGCAAGTAATAAAGGTAAATGTTTTTGTTTTATGTTCGTATTTACTTTTGTTTTCTTCTTCCTCTTTCTACTTTACCTCTTTTGTTTTTGATGAGCTTGCAAGTGAATCCAGAAGTATAAGTATACAAAAGCCTTTGTGAGTGCCAACGATACTTCATGAAGACGTTCTCCTCCTCAAGATCCGTATCACTTCATTCTTGCAAGGCTTGATGATATAATGCGAACAGGGACTGAGCTCGATCTTATGACCTATGCGTTGAACGCCTCCAAAGTAAGGTAGAACATGCAAGGATTCCAGGTAAGTCATCAACCAAACTAGGTGAGTAATTTCTTAATCTTCTTTCTTTTCTTTTATTTCTTTAGTATAGATCACCACTTCTTCCAACTCTTTCTTTTCAACTCATTTGTACATAGTCGCTTTCTGATTCTCTCCACTTTCTCATTCTACCGTTTTCTTTCTAACTTTAACATAACTCGTTTTTCATTTTTCTTTCTTAAAAACAAAGAAGAACTTTCATTTTGTTTTCATAAAGATTTCAATAAAGAACCGTGAACGCTTCTATCGCAAATCCGCCTTGTGGATCACGACCCGCATAGCCACTTGTTATAGCGGTAAGAATTGAGAACTTGCACATCTTTATTTCTAAATCTGAAATTCTTTATTTTATGTGCAGGTTGAAGTTCAATCAAGAGCAAATCAAGGGATTGGTCCATTAACCCAAAGCCAATTGGCTGATTAACTCCGCGCAAGGGTTTCTAGCTAGCTTCGCTCAAGCTACAATTAGCTTCGCAGCGAAGCTATTTTAGCTTGGTGTGAAGCAAGATTGACTAAATCAATCTGCTAATTCTTAGGAGGAGTTGTTACACCCCATAAAGCCTATAAATAGCGCATTTCTAGGCAGGCTAAAAGGCTGGCGGGCTGGCGGAAATTTTCGAGGAGAGACTCGGCTGTGAAAATTAGAGAACCAAAGCTTTGAGAAGAGATCAATCTCTACCTTCCAAGCTTCTTTAAAGAACCTTATTTCTCTCTTTTAGGGTGTGAATACCCTATGATCTTCTAATCTCAAGGAATCTCTGGAACTAGCAAGAAGGAATTCCAGGCCATAAATTTAAAAACTCATCGCTCGCATCGTCTACAGGACAAAGTTATCGCGCGCTAACCAGACTCCAACGGTACACTTTCTCAGAAATCTCAAAGGAGAGTTCTACTTGTAATTTTTCTCTGTTTAATTACTTGTAATCTTCTCCTCAATTTTTTGTAAGTTTTCCCCTTTGCAATTCAATGGAAGACAAGATAGCGACTCCACTGGGAAAGATATTGTCCGCTAACGAGAAGATTGTGTCACAATGTGATGATGAAACCCTGGGGCTACTGCTGTGATTGTTATACATATTTGCATATTTTACCACTTCCATACTATGCATATTGTAAATAAAATGTGATTTTTAACCCCTTTTCTCTCTATTTTTACAGGTCCACAACTTAAAAGAGAAAAAGTCCATTACTCACTTTAATTAGCAATAATTAAAGAGATTAAATCCATAAGACCAAAAGAGCCCAAGATTTGAATTTGAATTCAGTTGAGATCCGCGCGCCAATTGGATCTTCCAGAAGGCCACGTGGATAACCACCTAACAACCAAATCACAACAGAAAATCTGGGCTCAACGGCCCAGATTTTGCCGCCAAAACTGGGGATTTCCCGCGATCTGCGGCGGTTTGGAGGCAGTTGGAGCCCGAATTTTGCGCCAACGGCCAGGGCTCTAGATCCTTCTCATGGATGGCTATAAATAGAGGACCAGGGTCTGTGCGAAAGAGCAGAGAAGAGAGAGAAGAAAATAGGGGAAATTCTTGTATTTTGTTTTCTCCTAGGTTTTTAGTCTTCATCTTCTTCCTCCTAGAGATTTTGACAAAGTGAGAGAGAGAGAGAGTGCTGTTTGAAAACTTGTATCAAGGAAGTGACATTCTTGTAGGCAAGGATTAATCAAAAGAACTCCATTCTTCTCTTTGCAAGCTCTAGTATGTTCTACTTTACTTTGCTTTAATTTCTTGCTTTGATTTTAGTTCATTTCTATTGCTTTAGTTCTAATTGCTTTACATCATGAATAGTTGCTTTGTTTCTAGTGTAATGGATAGCTAAAGTCTCTATTGCATGGCTAGCTAAGGACTTACCTAGCTAACTTCTATCTCTTTGGATGATGCTTATCTTTATACTTGCATTGTGATAATTCTTTTACTTACCAAGGAAGTAGAGTTGCTTTCCCTTGGCAATTGCTTGTTCATACTCCATATGACTCATGTGTGCCTCATTTAGAGCCTTGTCTAGAACAAGAGCCTTTGATGGAACATGGAGATGGATCACCTACATATGCTACTTGTAAGAACAACTTCTCTACTTCAAGCTAATTTGTTGTTATGTCTTGAATGTTTGAATGAATGTTGATTCTTTGAACTTAGCATCTTTGAGTACCTATCCTAGAGTTCATCATTGAACATCTATCTAGAGAGCCAATGAATTCATATGAGGCTTCAAGCTAAGAACAAGAGAACACTCATCTCCATAACGGTAAAACACTTGAACAAACAAGCAAGATATCCCTATTGCCAATGAATCAACATGAGGCAATCAAGCATCACCATTGAGTTTAGCAAGTTAGCAATGAGGTAAAGTTAGCCAGCCATGTACCTTCTCATCTAAAGTTTTCTAACACTTTCTTTACTAGCTTTTCTTTCTTTGCAACACACTTCATCCAAGTTCTTTGATTTCTTTTTCCATAATGCACAAATCCATCACTTCTTTTCATGTTGCTTCTTGCATTTGTGTAAATACATAGAAGACATTTCGTTTTTCATTTCTTCACTCCATACCGTAACGCTTCTATCGCTAGCTCTCCCGGAGAATCGACCCGGTATAGCCATTGCTATAGCGGAGATTGGAAAGGGTATATTGATCTTTGAAATACATTTGTGGAGAAAACAAGCACCAAGGTTAACTCTAAACTTTTCTTCTTTAATTGAATACTTGTGTAATAACTCTACATTACTCTTTCCTAATCAAATTTTTGGCGCCGTTGCCGGGGAGAGCAACGGTATTTGAATTCAAGTGAAGAATTAAACGAATACTCTTCTCTGTTGCAGGTACAGGTTGAAGAAACAGCAAATCTTGCATTGCAGAAACATATAAGTGGACCTGGGCCTCTGCTCTCGAAAGTAGAGACCAGGATCCCTCTGAATTGCCGCAAATTCTAGGATTTTGCCGCAGGATTGCGGCAAGGAGGAGTTGACTACTGACCACTTTTCTGCAGGGCTTGCTTCTCTGCAAAATACAGCTGCTGCAATACTTTAAATCTTGTTTGCTTCACCTGATAACTGCTAATCAACAGTAAAAAATTTGTTGCAAGTTAAGAAAATTGTTTAGACATTTGCATCTCTAGGCACGTGTCTTTCAATTCCTTTACTTTACTGTTGAAGAGTGCTGGAGACAAGATACGTAAGCATTGCATCTAGACTAAGACTCACTCTTTGTTTGATTTAATTAAGCTTTGAGTGAACCTTGTTTGTTGATATCGTACACTTGCACAAATAAACTTTAAGGGCAAATCCCATAAAAAAGATAAGGTGGGGATTTTATCACCCCTTCCTTAGCCCAAAAACCATTTTCTCACGCACTCACAATCCTAAGCTTCTAAATAAAAATTGCTAGACGCTGGCCCTAGGGACATTCGGACTCACTTAGGAGATTATCCTAAGGGGGAAAAGTGTTGGAAAGTGACTTTTGTAAAATCAGTGTCTAGGAAAGGGGTTGAGGGCCGAAAGCCCGAAGGTTGCTGGTTACTTAATTAAGGAACGTCTCTGACGGAAAACCTCCCACCAACCTTACCCTTTCCTGGCTGATTCGCTTATAGTCAAAGTCTACACCAAACCTCCTGTGGACGATCTAAAGTTAGGAGTCGTCTAGGTCCAGGAAACCTAGAAAGCTTTGATTGATTTTTTTTTCCTTTTTCTTGATTGTTATTTTTTCATTTTCCGCCTGTGTGAAAGGTGCACGTTGATTGTGTAATTGTATGCAAGAGTGGTATCGAGATCCGAATTCTGCTAGGCTTGTAAGAACTTCTACACTGTCACATACACCACCACTCGACACAATCATGACCGCCAACGTTTCGTTGCAAGACAAGTTCTATCCGATTCGCACATCACTTCCATCGTGCATTCTCCTCCCAAACACTAATGGAATTAACTTTGAGTTGAAGCCCCAGTTCATAAACACACTTCCACGATTCCATGGCCTTGAATCTGAGGATGCGTACTTCTTCATCCGAGAGTTTGAAGAAGTATGCCTTATGATGAGAATTTCCCAGTTGACCGAGGATGCTGTCAGACTTAGGTTTATACCTTTTGCACTTAAGGATATCGCTAAGAAGTGGCTTTATAATCTCCCAGTTAGCTCAATTTCTTCTTGGGATGATTTCGTTAAGGTCTTTCTTAAAAAGTTTTATCCTATCCATTAGACAGCCCTTATGAGGAAGAATATAATGCAATTCAAACAAGAAGCCAATGAACCGTTTTGGAAGTACTTTGAGCGCTTCAAAGACCTAGTAGCCCTATGTCCCCATCACGGTATAGAAAAATGGCGCCAGTGCCAGATTATCTATGATGGGCTTGATTATCAGACTAAGACGCTCCTTGAAACCATGTGTCAAGGAGAATTCTTAAAGAAGGATGAAGATCAGGGTTGGGATCTTTTTGAGGCATTAGCTGAAAAGACAGTCCAGTGGGAATCATGTACTGAGAAATCTGCACCCACAACTTCCAGAACTGGTTTACATTCCATAGGATCCTCAATAGCTGCAGAAGCCAAAATCACACAGTTGATGAAGAGGATTGAGTTGCTAGAGTCCAGGGAAAACTCTGCTGTGAATCAGGTCTACCCATCTGTTGTTAATCTGGGTTGTACCTACTGCCATGATCTGAATCATCTATTTGAGGAGTGTCCAGTTTATCAAACTCAAATGTTTCAGGAGAGTACGAATGCTGCGTACACCAGACCCACTTACAATCCTTACTCCAAAACCTATAATCCGGGATGGCGAAACCATCCGAATTTCTCTTGGAGTCAGTCTGGCCCTGAGCAGCCGAGACAACCATTTCCACAACAATACCCTGCTCAGTCTCATCCACAGACTTACCACCAGAACCCACCAAATGTTCATTCATACCAGAGTCCACCCAGATTCCAGTCATATCAAAATCCTGTGCCATACCAAGGAAATTTTCAGGCCCAGTTTCAGCATCATCCACCACCCAATCCTTCAGACAAAAGAATTTCTAATTTGGAGAAAATGATAGAGACCTTATCTAAGAACCAAGCTTCAATGATGAACAATCAGCAGTAGGACATGAACAAATTGCAAATTCAAATAGGGCAGTTGGCTAACTCTTTGACTGAAAGACAAAAAGGAATGCTACCTAGCCAACCTGTGCCCAATCCCAAAGCCCATTTTCCTCTGCACGAAGTTGAAGACTTGGGACCCAGCCAATGCCAAGCCATTCAAATCCTTAGATCTGGAAAGCATGTAGATAACAAGGTTTCAAATCAGTCTCCCAAATCTGTGCCAATACCACCACCTTCTGTTCCAATTCAACCCATGCAAGACAATCCTTCATCAAGCACAAAACCATCCACTTCTCAGTCAAAAGGAAAAGAGAAAGTTGATGAGCAAACATATAAGCCTGTTGTCCCATTCCCAAATAGGCTTACAAATCATAAGATGAATGCTCACATGGAGAAGATAAGAGAGATATTTAACCAAGTACAAATCAATGTCCCTCTCTTAGATACCATTCAACAAGTCCCATCCTACGCCAAGTTTCTAAAAGAAATGTGTACTAAAAAGAGAAAAGCAAATGTCCCTAAGAAAGTCTTTTTGGCTTCCAACATAAGTGAACTGCTCAATGGTCCGATCCCTGTGAAGTACAAAGATCCAGGGAGCCCTACCATTTCTTGCATCATAGGGCAGACCACCATAAATAGGGCTTTGCTAGACTTGGGTGCGAGCATCAATCTTCTCCCCTTTTCCGTATATCAGCAGTTAGGGTTAGGCAACCTTCGTCCAACCCAGATGACTATACAATTGGCTGACCGCTCTGTAAAGATTCCAAAGGGGGAAATTACAGATGTTTTGATACGGGTCGGGGAATTCATTTACCCCGTGGACTTTGTTGTTCTTGAAACACAGCCCGTACAAAATCACAGAGCGCAAACACCATCATTCTCGGACGTCCTTTCTTAGCCACCGCAAATGCAATAATCAATTGTAGAAATGGATCGATGCGGTTAACTTTCGGAGATATGACGAAAGAGGTGAATGTCTTCCATCTGGGGAAGCAGCCAAGGGATGTGGACAATGATTCCTTTGAAGTAAACTTGATTGAGGGTTTGACCAGTGAACATGTGGACGAGGTGGAGTATGAGTCTGAAGAGGAGTTTGAGTTGGAGTCGGATGACTTCAACCTGGATCAGATTGTTGGATCAAATGTTGAACGGACCACTAATTCCACCCCTATTCTTCCCTTGCACCATGAGCAACCTGTGATAGATCCGGTACCTTCTTCTGAGCTTAAGGCTCTTCCTGATCATCTCAAGTACAAGTACTTGGATGAGAAGGAATCTTTTTCGGTAATCATCGCATCCAATCTTACTGAACAATAAGAAGAGGACCTTCTGACTGTGTTAAGGGAAAATAGAGAGGCCATTGGTTGGACCATGGCTGATATCAAGGGGATTAGTCCTTCCATTGTCCAACATAGAATTCATCTGACGGAAGATGCTAAGCCTAAACGAGACCCACAGCGTAGACTTAACCCCATTATACAAGAAGCTGTTAGATCTGAGATTTTGAAACTATTAGACAATGGGATTATCTATCCCATATCTGATAGTCAATGGGTAAGTCCAGTTCATGCTGTGCCTAAGAAAGCTGAATTTACGGTGGTGGAAAATGAGAATAAAGAATTGATACAAACACGTCTTCCAACGAAGATTCGAGTTTGTATTGATTATAGGAAGTTGAATACCGCCACACGTAAAGACCACTTTCCACTTCCATTTATTGATCAAATGCTGGAGAGATTGGCGGGACACGAGTACTATTGTTTCCTGGATGGATATTCAGGATATAATCAGATCCCAATTGCTCCCGAAGACCAAGAGAAGACTACCTTCACCTGTCCCTTTGGAACATTTGCTTACCGAAGGATGCCCTTCGGTCTATGCAATGCTCCTGCAACTTTTCAACGTTGCATGTTGAGCCTCTTTTCGGACATGGTGGAGAAATTTTTGGAAATTTTTATGGATGATTTTTCGATCTATGGGGATTCCTTTGAGCAATGCTTGTACCATTTAAAGTTGGTGTTACAACGCTGTATGGAGAAAAAATTGACACTTAACTGGGAAAAGTGTCATTTTATGGTCAAGCAAGGAATCGTGCTTGGGCACAAGGTATCAAGAATAGGAATCGAGGTAGACAAGTCCAAAGTGGAAGTCATAACAAAGCTCACTGAACCGACGTGCTTAAAGGACATTAGATCATTTTTAGGGCACGCCGGTTTCTATAGGCGATTTATTCAAGGGTTTAGCAACATTGCAAGACCCTTGACAAATCTCTTAGGAAAGGATGTACCCTTCATCTTTGATGAGGAATGTCAAAAATCATGGAAGGAGCTTAAAAGTAGACTTGTCTCTGCACCGATCATATCTGCACCAGATTGGACCAAACCTTTTGAGATTATGTGTGATACTTCTGACTTTGCTATAGGCGTTGTTTTAGGGCAGCGTATTGATAATAGGCAACACGTAATCTATTATGCTAGCAGAACGCTGAATGATGCCCAACTCAATTACACAACTACTGAAAAGGAATTTTTAGCAGTTGTTTTTGCGTTGGAGAAATTTCGCCAATATCTGCTAGGGTCCAGGACTATTGTTTTCACTGATCACTCCGCCCTAAAATACTTAATGCAAAAGAAGGATGCTAAGGCAAGACTGATTCGATGGATACTTCTTTTGCAAGAGTTTGATTTGGAGATTAAAGATAAAAAGGGCGTTGAGAACGTGGTAGCTGATCATTTGTCGAGAATCCCAAATGCACCTAAAGAGAATATACCGATTAATGATGATTTTCCCGATGAGCACATTTTTGAGATATGTGGAGAGCCCTGGTATGCTGATATAGTGAATTACCTTGCTACCAGGCAAATACCTTCTCATTGGTCAGGACAAGAAAAACACCGTTTTCTGCGCCAAATGCGGTTCTTCTTTTGGGATGAACCATATTTATTCAAATACTGTCCTGACCAAATCATACGTAGATGCCTTCCTGAGGATGAACATCAGAGCGTTTTGACATTCTGTCACAAGTTAGCTTGCGGTGGACATTTTGGTCCACGGAAAACTGCTGAGAAAGTGCTTCAGAGTGGATTCTACTGGCCCACTCTCTTTAAGGATGCATATAATTTCTGCCAGCTTTGTGATAAGTGTCAAATGACGGGTTGTATCACACAAAGAGACATGATGCCCCTCACACCCATCCTGGAAGTCGAAATTTTCGACCTCTGGGGCATCGATTTTATGGGACCCTTTCTTCTGTCCTACGGTAACCAATACATTTTGGTAGCCGTAGATTATGTTTCTAAGTGAGCTGAAGCAATTCCAACACGGACGAATGACAACCATGTTGTCATTAAGTTTTTAAGAGAAAACATCATCTCTCGCTTCGGAGCCCCCCGTGCGATAATAAGCGATAATGGGAGTCATTTCTGCAATAGGGCTTTTGAAGCTTTGATGCGAAAATACTCTATTACTCACAAATTGTCCACGGCTTATCATCCTCAAACCAACGGGCAAGTTGAAGTCACGAATAGACAGATAAAACTCATTTTGGAGAAAACTGTAGGACAGAACCGTAAGGATTGGTCCATCAAACTCACTGATGCCTTATGGGCATACAGGACCGCTTACAAAACTGTCCTCGGTATGTCTTCATATCGAGTTGTATTTGGGAAACCTTGTCACATGCCTGTTGAATTAGAACACCGAGCTATGTGGGCTTTAAAACAGCTGAACTTGGATTTGGATAAAGCCGGTGCTTTAAGGAAGTTGCAGTTATCTGAGCTTGAAGAGTTAAGAAACGAAGTATATGACAATGCTCGGATCACGAAACACAGAACCAAGCTTTTTCACGATAATCCATTCACCGAAAGATTTTTGTCGTAGGACAAAAGGTTCTGTTGTATAATTCATGACTCCACCTTTTCCCTGGTAAATTGAGAACCAGGTGGTCAGGGCCATTCATTGTTCACAAAGTTTTCTCCCATGATGCGATTGAGATTCTTGACCCGAATAATGGTAACAAATTCACTGTGAACGGTCAACGTCTTAAGCCATTCTTTACCACTGATCCCGTGTCACACGAAGTTCATGAATTGGGTCTTTGTGACCCAGTTTATTTGTGACAATTCCATCTGTATAGTTTCCCGTGCATTTTCCTGAATATCATTTTGGGACCACACTTGTAAATAATTTTCTTTTACATTTTTGTAAATAATAAATAAAAAAAATTAGGGATTTTTGTTTCACATTCCTAGGATTTTCTCTTCCCTAGGATTCCTTTCATTTTCAAACTCTTTTGACCTAGGGTTGTAAATATACCTTTGACCTAGGGATAAATTTGGTAATCCCATTTTTACCTACCCCTATAAATACTCTCCTCACCAACTCTTTCTCCCTCAAACGCAGACTTCCTTTCAGATCTGAGAACCTCCTTCAAGATCCGACCTCTGTCACATTTCCCTTCACCAGACTCCTCAGTTCTGCCGCAAAAACCTACTTCCAGCCGCAGATCCACCGCACTCCGGCCACCTCTGGCGCCCAGAAAAATTCTGCCTCGCTGATTTCTACTTCCAGTGGCAGATCCAGAGCAACTCTTCCAAATTCTGTCTCGGGTGCCTTCTGCATAACTGTTTTGGATTTCCCCCACGATCTCCGGGGGTGGTTTGCATTTTCCTATTTCAAATCCTTTGCTTTACATTCCATTAGCATATATGGCACCGAATTTGTATGTGGAAAGGGATTTTTCTATACTTTTGAATGAAAGTAGGGGGTATGGGCACATTTTTGTGGATAGAATACATGCTTGGAATTGGTACTCTTTGGTCTATGATAACAATGAGCACGATGCATACTATTGCCCTGATCTTGTCACTACCTTTTACAATTCAATTGATCAAGCATCTGTGAATCATGACACGTACCAATTTGTATCTCACATGCCATTCGGTGATATCTTTGTCACCATCCCACTTATTGCTGAAATCACTAATGTCCCCAGTCATCCCCACCATACCGACCCCTTGCCATTGGTAGATTATATGCCCCTCATGGGGGTCCGTTGTACAATTCAGGACCATGGGCTCAAAGCCAACACGACCTTTCGAAATGTTCATTGCATTGGACGCTGGGTCCAACGCAACATTTTTGGGATTGAGCACCAATCTTCCTTTAACAGACCCGTGTTACAGGTAATCCATGATTTAATGACACATAACCACACAGTCTGTTTGAATCGGGCCATCTTCCGTGCCATTCTTGACAATTCCTCCCGCACTCGGGGTGCAAAGCATTCCCATGCAATCTTAATCACACGTCTGTGTAAACAATTCATCTCAGACGCTGTCTTTAATACATTTGACCGCATGCTTGCTACTGTAGAGAGACCCACAAGCTCATATAATGGTTGCTTGCACGCACTTTGGACTCCTATTGCTCAGCCTGAAAATGAACCTGTGGAGCTTGATTCGGAGGACAGTTTAGAAGAAATTGATGAGCCCCAATTTTGGAGGCAGGAACCCCGTACTGATTCACGAGCCTTCATGTCCACCATCTGGAAAGGCATGAAGAAGATTTTCAAGGGGCAGGTCCGGCTTAGGAAGAGGGTAGAGGAGCAATCCTCTCGGCTAGGTAGGATGGAGGCAGCGTTGAGGAGATCACAGTCGGCTGGACCTAGCACCACCGCGGGTCCAAAGCGACAGAGGGAGTAGTTTTGTCCTTTACCTATTTCATGCATCATTTCATATTGCATGCATTGGGGACAATGCATGAGATAGGTATGGGGGGTAGATACTAACATAGGATTTTTCACTTTCTTTTTAGGTTTTTATTTTCTTTTAGATTTTACCTTTCTTTATAGATTTTCCACTTTCTTTTTAGATTTTACTTTTTCTTTTAGAAAAATTAAAAAAATTAAAAAAAAAAGAGAAGAAATTCTTTGATCCATGTTTAAAGAATCAAACTTGAAATTTAGGGATTAAGGAAGCTCTAAATTAAGATTTTTAATTATAAGTTGAAAAGAGGAGTTTTGTTAGATTTTTAGGTTAAGTAATAAAGGATTAGAAAAAATTACTAGATTTTAATTCTTTCTTTAGATATAAACATTACATATTGAAGGATTAATCAAAGACTTTGTGATTTTATTTACACATATATATAATAAAAAAAATAATAAATAAATAAAAAAAAGATGTACATAAATAAATAATAAATACTTAGCCACTGACTAAGCTGGTTAGCCGTGCCTCAAGAAGCATTGCCGATCACGCCTAAAGGTGGTTAAGTCCTTAAATTCCTTCGTGGCCTTTTTTACTCGAGACCTTAAACCCGAGGGATATTTTCTCATCTGGTGCCCTAAGACCATCTGGTTTGGGAGTCATCGGTTAAAGGCTCGCTACAAGGGTAAACTAGAAAGCCTAAGGATGCTAAGGAAATGTAAATAAATAAACATTGTAAATAATAAAAAAAATATTATATATATTAGTAAATAAATAAACTTAGTCTAAGAAAGATCCTTCATATTTATAGATGTATATATCCTAGGATTGATGCAAATCCGGTTTTTGATCTTTTCCCTAAAATCTTAACCTAAGCAGAAAACAAAATTCCAAATAGACACTTATAAGAAGAATGAAAAGTTTAGAGTAACCTGAAACCTATAGATCAAGTTAGAATCTTTAAAACATGGATCAAAAATTTCACTAACCCTTTTATTTTTCTTTATGGATTTTGTGGGAGCAATCTGCTGAAAACCCTCAGGAGACAACACTCCTCCTCTAGGGTAACCTAGAGGTTTAACGGCTTGTTGCACGTGCTCAGTGCAATCGTGTCACCTACGAAAGTGGTGTAATAAATTAGTTAGGATTTTATTTTTCTTTCTTTTTCTTTCTTTTGCTCGAGGACGAGCAAAAGCTAGGTATGGGGGTGTGATTGTTATACATATTTGCATATTTTACCACTTCCATACTATGCATATTGTAAATAAAATGTGATTTTTAACCCCTTTTCTCTCTATTTTTACAGGTCCACAACTTAAAAGAGAAAAAGTCCATTAATCACTTTAATTAGCAATAATTAAAGAGATTAAATCCATAAGCCCAAAAGAGCCCAAGATTTGAATTTGAATTCAGTTGAGATCCGCGCGCCAATTGGATCTTCCAGAAGGCCACGTGGATAACCACCTAACAACCAAATCACAACAGAAAATCTGGGCTCAACGGCCCAGATTTTGCCGCCAAAACTGGGGATTTCCCGCGTATCTGCGGCGGTTTGGAGGCAGTTGGAGCCCGGATTTTGCGCCAACGGCCAGGGCTCTAGATCCTTCTCATGGATGGCTATAAATAGAGGACCAGGGTCTGTGCGAAAGAGCAGAGAAGAGAGAGAAGAAAATAGGGGAAATTCTTGTATTTTGTTTTCTCCTAGGTTTTTAGTCTTCATCTTCTTCCTCCTAGAGATTTTGACAAAGTGAGAGAGGGAGTGCTGTTTGAAAGCTTGTATCAAGGAAGTGACATTCTTGTAGGCAAGGATTAATCAAAAGAACTCCATTCTTCTCTTTGCAAGCTCTAGTATGTTCTACTTTACTTTGCTTTAATTTCTTGCTTTGATTTTAGTTCATTTCTATTGCTTTAGTTCTAATTGCTTTACATCATGAATAGTTGCTTTGTTTCTAGTGTAATGGATAGCTAAAGTCTCTATTGCATGGCTAGCTAAGGACTTACCTAGCTAACTTCTATCTTTTTGGATGATGCTTATCTTTATACTTGCATTGTGATAATTCTTTTACTTACCAAGGAAGTAGAGTTGCTTTCCCTTGGCAATTGCTTGTTCATACTCCATATGACTCATGTGTGCCTCATTTAGAGCCTTGTCTAGAACAAGAGCCTTTGATGGAACATGGAGATGGATCACCTACATATGCTACTTGTAAGAACAACTTCTCTACTTCAAGCTAATTTGTTGTTATGTCTTTAATGTTTGAATGAATGTTGATTCTTCGAACTTAGCATCTTTGAGTACCTATCCTAGAGTTCATCATTGAACATCTATCTAGAGAGCCAATGAATTCATATGAGGCTTCAAGCTAAGAACAAGAGAACACTCATCTCCATAACGGTAAAACACTTGAACAAACAAGCAAGATATCCCTATTGCCAATGAATCAACATGAGGCAATCAAGCATCACCATTGAGTTTAGCAAGTTAGCAATGAGGTAAAGTTAGCCAGCCATGTACCTTCTCATCTAAAGTTTTCTAACACTTTCGTTACTAGCTTTTCTTTCTTTGCAACACACTTCACCCAAGTTCTTTTGATTTCTTTTTCCATAATGCACAAATCCATCACTTCTTTTCATGTTGCTTCTTGCATTTGTGTAAATACATAGAAGATATTTCGTTTTTCATTTCTTCACTCCATACCGTAACGCTTCTATCGCTAGCTCTCCCGGAGAATCGACCCGGTATAGCCATTGCTATAGCGGAGATTGGAAAGGGTATATTGATCTTTGAATACATTTGTGGAGAAAACGAGCACCAAGGTTAACTCTAAACTTTTCTTCTTTAATTGAATACTTGTGTAATAACTCTACATTACTCTTTCCCAATCATGCTGAACCTTTGGTCATTGATTGGTCGCTAATGTTGCACATTTAGTATCATATTTTCATACTTAATATAGAATAAAATCTGCATTGTCCTAATTAAATGTTAATTTATTTGCAGGCCCATTCCTTAAGGAGAGTGAAGAGAAATGAGCCCAAAAGCCCATCAATTCTGAATTAAATCAGAATTAATTCGAACTCAGTGAATCGGGGCAAAATCAAGGGGTTGAAAACCGGTTGAGAAGAATCCTCTCAGAATCGATCGGTTGAAGCAAAGATCAACGGCCATTTCTTCAAAATCTCGGAGCTAAACTGCAAATCCAACCCAAGATAAAGACAGAATGAGATGCCGGGGAGACCCACCAACAGGGTATGGCCACCTGGCCACACCCTGGCCGCGAAAATGCGGCCAAAGCCGTGTTTCCGCGGCTTGGTTAGCAAGTTAGGGGAGCGTTTGCTCCCCCAATCTTCCCGGGATCCTGCAGGTTGGGTTTTTGCCTATAAAAAGGCAGTATTTGCACTAAAAAGGGGACGACCATGCAGAGATAGGATTTAGTCCAGTTTTCATTCTTTGTAGTTTAGGTTTTTCTTTTCTTTTTATGTAATTTTAATTTGTATGTAAGCTTAGGTTAGATGAAGATTCATGTAAGTAAGAGAGAGAGGCTTATGTTGAGAGTGACAACGATGTACCCTCCTCCTTTCTTCCATTGTTTCTGCAAGAAATAAAGGTAAATATTTTTTTTATGTTCGTCTCTTTACTTTTGTTTTCTTTTTCCTTCTCCTCTTTCTACTTAACCTCTTTTGGTTTTGATGAGAATGCAAGTGAATCCAGAAGCATAAGTATAACAACGTTTTTGTGAGTGCCAATGATACTTCATGAAGATGTTCTCCTCCTCAAGATCCGTATCACTTCATTCTTGCTCGGCTTGATGAAATAATGCGAATGGGGACTAAGCTCGATCCTATGACTTATGCGTTGAACGTCTCCGAAGTAAGGTAAAACATGCAAGGGTTCCAGGTAAGTCATCAACCAAACTAGGTAAGTACTTCTTTAATTTTCTTTCTTTTCTTTTATTTCTTAGTCTAGATCACCAACACAATTTCTTTCATCACTCCTTTTCCATTCCTTGTAAATAATCATTCTGGTTTTCTCTACCTTCCATTCTACCGCTTTCTTTTTAACTTTAACCTAACTCTACTCTTTTTCACTTTCATTTCTTAAAACAAAGAAGAACCTTCGTTTTTCTTCATAAAGATTTCAATAAAAAAACCTTGAATGCTTCTATCGCTAACCCTCCTTGTGGATCACGACCCGCATAGCCACTTGCTATCGCGGTAAGAATTGAGCACTTGCACATCTCTATTTAAAGTTCTGAAATACTGTATTTTTTGTGCAGGTTTAAGCTACAATCAAATTTTGGCGCCGTTGCCGGGGAGGGTAATGGTTTTGATTGAAATCTGATTTTTATTGAATTTTTAGAACTAAAACGAATTTTTCTTCTCTGTTGCAGGTTATAGGGCAAGAAAAGCGGGAAAGAAAGATTGCAGTGACATATAAGTGGTCTTGGGCCTCTGTTCCAGAAAACAGAGACCAAATACCCTCTGAATTGTCGCGTTTGCTCGGCTTTAGCCGCGTTTTCGCGGCAAGGAAGAGTTCACTACTGACTGTTTTTTTTTGCAGGGCTGCTTGCTTTGCAAAATTCTAGTTTTCTGCAACTTTATTTCTTATATGCCATCACCAAAAGCCTGCTAATAAATCAACAGTAAAACGTTTGTTGAAAAAGTTAAAAAATTGATTAGACGTTTGCATTTTAGGCACGTGTCTTTTCAATTCATTTTCTTTACTGTTGAAGAGTGCTGGAGCAAGGTACGTTCGCATTGCATTTGGAATAGGACTCATCTCTTGGTTGATTTACATTGCTTTGAGTGAATCTTATTTGCATATCTTGTACACTTGCACAAACTGATTTTAAGGGCACCACCCCATAACAAGATAAGGTGGGGATTTAATCACCCTTCCTTGGCCCAAAAATCAGATTCCAAGCACTCACTAACCCGAGCCTAACAAAAATGAGTAGACGTTGGCCCTAGGGACATCTCGGACTCAATTAGGAGATTATCCTAAGGGGGAAATGTGTTAAAATTTGACTTCTGCCAAATCAGTGTCTAGGAAGAGGATTAAGGGCCGAAAGCCCGAAGATTGGTGGTTATTTAATTAAGGAACGTCTTTGACAGAAAACCTCCCACAATCTTGCCCTAACCTGGCTGATTAGCTTGTAGTCAAAGTCTGCATTTTACCTTCCGTGGACAGTCTAACCAGTTAGGAGTCGTCTAGGTCATAGGTCTACCCTAACTTAGTTTAGAATTTTTTTTCTTATTTGTTTGCTTATTGTTTGTTTTTTCTTTCTTTTTGTTTGTATTCTATTGGGTGATATGGCTTATAATAACAATTTTTTCTACTTTAATAGTAATTCATATTACACACCAACTTCTTTTTCAGATATTACCAACCCGGCATATCATAACTTTAACCAACCTAGTGTGCCGGATTGGTCTTATCCGAATCAATATAACCCATGTCCCCAATCTTATAACCATAATTTCCATGATAATTTCAACTCTTCACAGAGTCAATGGGGATTCACCTCCCCCGAGTCTAATTTTCAACCAATTTGTCCCCCTTATCCACCTAGTCCACAATATTCCCAAGAATCATACTCAGTTCCACCAGTCCAAAATAGAAAACCATCAATTTTGGAAAGGAGTACGCGTGAGTCCAAGTAAAAATCACAAAATCTGATGGACTCACAATTTCACCACCAATTCCTAGACAACACTTCATCTTTTCATCGAAACAATGAACCCATCAACTATGAAAAGATGCTTGAAGCCATGACTCAGGCTCAAAACGCTCGTAATCGTGACATAGATATGATGGTCGAATCTCTATGTTCCCACCGTTTGACCAGTTCTGATGTCACTAACCATTCTGTTAGAGGCGAAGAGTCATGTTGTTTTGGAAATCAAAGTTCCATTTCAGAACAATCATTTCAAATTGCCCAAACTCCAAACATTGAAAATGATATTGATAGTTTGGCAAGTTATCCCTTTCCTGAAATTGAACTTGAAAATGAATATGATCATGAACCTCAACTTAGTGATTCAATTCTACTTTCTGATTCAATTATGACTCCGGTATCTTCACCTGATTTCAATCTTTTTCCGAGTCAACATTGGATCCTGTGCCAATTCATAATGAAATTGAATCACCCATCTTTGATGATCATCATGTTGAACTTGACCAATTTTATAATTTTGAAAATCGTATTGACAAATTGGCAAGTTCTCATTTTTATGACATTAAACTCAATGAGAAATGTGACCTAGATTCTCAACTCTGTGATCCAGTTCAAATTCCTGAATCAATATTGACTCCTGTTTTGTTACCCGACTTGAGTAATATTTTAGAGTCAGTTTTGATTCCTACACCCATCATTCTTGAACTTGAATCACCAATATTAAGTCACATTCCATTGATAGAAATACATGTGGACTTGAGTTTCAACTTCTTGACTTGGACACACTTCTTGAACCAATCTCGACTCCTGAACCTTTATTTGACTTAAGTCACCTTCCTGAGGCGGTATTAGTTCCTGTACTTCCTGAGTCCAAGTCAATCATTCTATCTTTTCACACCCCATTTTGGGACAAGGCGGTTGACAAATTTGACTCCAAAATTAATTATGAAATTTGAAAATTAGATGGGGTCAAATATTTAATAAAAATCATTCATGCAGATATCATTTTAGTGGGTTATATTAGAGAAATTTCTGGTGGGTTCCTCCGAACCCCACGAAAAGTCGATTGGGTCGCATTTCGTGGACCAATCAGACCACCACCGGAACCACCACCTTAAGGTAATATTTTCCTTCCCTTTCTTCTTTTTCATGCATCTATGCATTAATTCATACATTAAGGGCAATGCATGAGATAGGTGTGGGGGAGGGGTCAAACATAGCTTAGGTTTTTTCTTTTTATTTAAAAAAAATTTACCTTTTCTTTACTTTTAAAAACTTTTTGAAAAACAGAAACAATATTTTGACATATTTTTTGTAAGAAATTAAGTTAATTTTAAGGAATAGGAAAATCCAAATTAGTATTTCATAAACTTGGTCAAAATAAGATTATTTGTTTGATTTTTAGGGTTAGGAAGAAAATTTGTCAAAGTAATTTAGTCTTGATCTTTACCTTGATGAAATATGCACACTTCATACACTTACACGCTTAGGGTTCAAAAACAAAGATTCTTATGCCTTATAAAAAATAAAAAATAAAAAAAAAGGAAAAAAAGAAATAAACAAATCTAATTATTGATTAGGTAGGTGCTTGGCCTAAGTAAGCCTTAGTATTTATGCGAAAGATGATTAGATAAGTTTGAAAAGAAAAAAATATATATAAAAATCCTCTGATTAAGCTGGGTATTTGTGCCTAATAAAGCATAAGTATTCATGCCTAAAAGGGGTTCAAATAATAAAATCCTTAGTTTTGTGGCCTTATTTGCTCGAGTCCTTAAGTCCTTGGGGTGTTTTCTCACCCGGTGCCCTAAGACCGTTTGGTTTGGGAGTCATCGATTAAAGGCTCGTTACATGGGCAGATTAGAAAGCCTAATAGAACTAAGGAATAATACCACAAAATATAGATATATAAATAAATAAGGCATAAGAGTTAGAGTTAATGAACCCTTCGTCAAAATTTTCACGATCACAAGGTGCATATGACTTAGGGTAAAGTAATAGACTAGATGAGAAGTACAATTTGACTCCTTACTTTGATTGATAACAAATTTTTGAATAGAGACTAAGTTTAGAAATGAAAAATTCAGTTTTCCTATAACTTATAGATTGCTTAAATCTTACAATTATATTTCAAATATTTTTCTCTTTCAAAATGCTTTTCGAAAATACTAACTCTTTATTTCTCTTTCTTTATGGATTTTGTGGGTGCAATCCGCTGAAAACCCTCACGAGACAAAACTCGTCCTCTAGGGGAAACCTAGAGGTTTAACGGCTTGTTCCACATGCTCAGTGCAATCGCGTGACCTGCGAAAGTTGTCTAATAATCCTTAGTATAGTTTAATTATTTTGCTCGAGGATGAGCAAAAGATAGGTATGGGGGTGTGATTGGTCGCTAATGTTGTACATTTAGTATCATATTTCTATACGTATTATAGAATAAAATCTGCATTGTCCTAATTAAATGTTAATTTATTTGCAGGCCCATTCCTTAAGGAGAGTGAAGAGAAATGAGCCCAAAAGCCCACCAAATCTGAATTAAATCAGAATTAATTCAAACTCAGTGAATCGGGGCAAAATCAAGGGGTTGAAAACCAGTTGAGAAGAATCCTCTCAGAATTGATCGGTTGAAGCAAAGATCAACGGCCATTTCTTCAAAATCTCGGAGCTAAACTGCAAATCCAACCCAAGATAAAGACAGAACGAGATGCCGGGGAGACCCACCAATAGGGTGTGGCCACCTGGCCACACCCTGGCCACAGAAACGCGGCCAAAGCCGCGTTTCCGCGGCTTGGTTAGCAAGTTAGGGGAAGCGTTTGCTCCCCCAATCTTCCTGGGATCCTGTAGGTTGGGTTTTTGCCTATAAAAAGGCAGTATTTGCACTGAAAAGGGGACGACCATGCAGAGATAGGATTTAGTCCAGTTTTCATTCTTTGTAGTTTAGGTTTTTCTTTTCTTTTTATGTAATTTTAATTTGTATGTAAGCTTAGGTTAGACGAAAATTCATGTAAGTAAGAGAGAGAGGCTTATGTTGAGAGTGACACAGATGTACCCTCCTCCTTTCTTCCATTGTTTCTACAAGCAATAAAGGTAAATACTTTTTTATGTTCGTCTCTTTACTTTTGTTTTCTTTTTCCTTCTCCTCTTTCTACTTTACCTCTTTTTGTTTGATGAGAATGCAAGTGAATCCAGAAGCATAAGTATAACAACGTTTTTGTGAGTGCCAACGATACTTCATGAAGATGTTCTCCTCCTCAAGATCCGTATCACTTCATTCTTGCTCGGCTTGATGATATAATGCGAACGGGGACTGAGCTCGATCCTATGACTTATGCGTTGAACGCCTCCGAAGCAAGGTAGAACATGCAAGGGTTCCTGGTAAGTCATCAACCAAACTAGGTAAGTACTTCTTTAATCTTCTTTCTTTTCTTTTATTTCTTAGTCTAGATCACCAACACAATTTCTTTCATCACTCCTTTTCCATTTCCTTGTAAATAATCATTCTGGTTTTCTCCACCTTCCATTCTACCGCTTTCTTTTTAACTTTAACCTAACTCTACTCTTTTTCACTTTCATTTCTTAAAACAAAGAAGAACCTTCGTTTTTCTTCATAAAGATTTCAATAAAAAACCTTGAACGCTTCTATCGCTAACCCTCCTTGTGGATCACGACCCGCATAGCCACTTGCTATCGCGGTAAGAATTGAGCACTTGCACATCTCTATTTAAAGTTCTGAAATACTGTATTTTTTGTGCAGGTTTAAGCTACAATCAGTCGTCTATCTTGACCAAGAGAAGTTTAACTTCTCTATGCGGGAAGTTCTAGCCCTATCTGTGGGCACAAGAACATGAAGATCTCGATGTCTAGGTCTCCTCTAGTCGCTGCTTGGAAGCAAGTCTCGGATGAGACTGGAAAGGCCACCTGTAGGTCAAACTCATTCTCAACAGAGTCTAAGATAGCTTTGCGCCAACACTTGTATGCTTGTGCAAAGCTAAATTAGCCCCTATGGCTCTTTGGATTGAAAAGTCCACATCAGCCTCCTGCGAGGCTATTGGACCTCTGGTTTCAGCTTTTGGCGAAGCGCAGAAAGTCTCTTATTGCAAGACTTCTTCAGTTCTTCCATGAACTCAACCTCGCTTCTCCCACGAACCTAAAGACAAAGCACTCATAAGTGCTATCCAGCATCGCTCTTCGCTGCCAAATCTTCTGTCCGCGAAGCTAAATCTGAAGCACACTTTGGTGCTAACAGCGATGCTACTTCACTTAAAGAAAAAAACTTCACAGTACTAAAACACCAGATGCTGAGATAGCTTCGCCTCACGGCGAAGCTAAAGCACCAAATGCTAAGCTAGCTTCGCCTCACGGCGAGGTGATCAGGGGAAACGGGTTAAAAGTGTGTGCTTTGGCTTCCAGGATACTTCCGTTATAGCATAGAGGCTAAACGGGACAAATCCACAGGGACGAGAAGCGATAGAGCTTTACCAGAATGTTCATGTGTGTGTTAAAGTTTCTTCTATGTTTAAAAGAATGAAAAGAAAAGAAAACAAAGAATGAAAAGAGAAGGGTATATTGAAACACAAAGAAGTGGGAAATATAGAAAAGAATGTATTTGTGATTTTAGAGATATATCTAAAATAAAGTAAACGGAAAGAAAACTCATGACTACTAACTACTAATGGCTCCACTAATCATGCTAACCTCTTAGTGATAGTTGCCTCACATGTATCCTTGACCATCACTAGTTGTTGGTTCAAGAGCATTTCAAAGTATGACCCATAAGATAACTCATCACATCCAAACTCAAGAAACAAGTGCAAGCTATACTTAAACCATCAAAACTAAACAAAAGCAAGCATGGAATAAATTAATGTTAGCTTATTAGAGAGTTAGGATGTTAGAGTGTTAGAATGCATCATCATGAACCATCAATGGTTCTTGCAAGAGCAAGGCCAAGTAGAGGCTATTAGATTCATGTGGATTATCAAGTAAGAAGTTAGCAAGTTTGTGGTTAGTAGTTAGTTGCCATGAGAGAAAATTAGCAAAGCATGTAAAAGAGTTAGAGAGAAGAAAACAAGGAGAGATAAAGAGAGAACCTTTCATAGATTGTTACCTTCTATTACAAGCACTCCTGCTTTTCACCATGTACTACTCTCTTTCCTATTACCAGATCTACAAGAAATAGAAAATATAAAGAGAAAGAAGAAAAACTAATCTAAACTACCCTAAAAACTACAACATGGAGAAGAAAACCCTAAAAACCTCCTCAAAACTCCTCAAAACTCCTTCTCCTTGTGCTCTGAAAATCCCAAGGAATTTTAAGGCGAAAGGGGGCACCAAGGCACGTGTATAGAGCCGCGTGTCAAATCACAGAGCGTGGTTCCATGAATTGCTGCGGAAACGCGACGGTGGTGCGCGCAGGCAGCCGCGCGCTCCCCGCTTGTCCCCCTGTTGGCTGTACTTCTTGGAATCTGGATTTGGCCCCCGGTTTTGATGAAACCACCCTCCAAAATCAATAGCTATTCATGTAGGCTTTTAATCACCATTTAAATGGGATTTTTAGGCTTCTTCTTCATTTCATGCCATGGACTTAGAAACATACAAGACTGGTATTATTAACAGGATTTAATATTAAATAAATGTCAAGATATGGTATGAAATATGCAATTTTAGAGACTAATCACAACCCCACACTTATCTTTTGCTCATCCCGAGCAAAACAGAAAAACTAATTAAGAAGATTATTACACTACTTTCGCAGGTAACATGATTACACTGAGCATGTGCAACAAGCCTTTAAACCTCTAGGTTTCCCTTAGAGGAGGAGTTTTGTCTCCTGAGGGTTTTCAGCGGATTACACCCATAAAATCCATAAAGAAAGAAATCAAATGTTAGTATTTTGAACACACATTTTAAAATAGAGAAAAGTGTCAAAATATTTTTGTGAAAATTTAAGTAATCCAAGGTCATAGGTTAACCAGAAATTATTTTTCCTTAAACTAAGTTTAAATACAAAAACTTATTATAAATTAAACGTAAGAATTTAAAATTGAATTGATTCTTTGATCTTTCATAAAACTCTTAGAAAATATGCACTTTGTGAAATGTGAAGATTTTTGGGATATTGACTATAACTTTCATGCCATTTATTTTCATAAAAAAAAAATTCTTTTTTCATCTCATAGTTGTCTTAGGATTTCTAACTTTCTCGGGTAATGAGCCTTTAGCCGGTGACTCCCAAACCAGACAGTTTTAGGGTACCAGATGAGAAAACATCCATCGGACTTAAGGACTCGAGTAAATAAGGCCACAAAATTAAAGGGGATTATTTTACTTTTATTTACCATTTTAGGTGTGAATAATCATGTTTCCTGAGGCATAACTACCCAGCTTTAATAAGTGATTTTATCATCATTTTATTTTATATATTTTTTATGGCATTTTAGTCTTTGTTACAATCTCAAAAAAAGTTGTGTAAGTGCGAAGTGAATAAATCTATGGCAAAAAATTCAAGATCAAATTATCTTTCCAATCTTACTTTCTTATCCTAAAATTTAAACAAGATCTATTATTTTGACTCGGTTTAAAATTTCATAATTTTAGATCTTCCTACTTCCTAAGATAATCTTAATTTTCTTAAAAATAAATCAAAATTATTTCTCTTATGTCAAAAAGTTTTGTAAAAAGAAACGAAAATAGTTTTTATACAAAAGAAAATTTTAAAAATTTCTTAAAAGAAGTGTAAAAGAAAGAAAATGTAAAACTAACCTATGTTAGTAAACTCTCCCCCACACTTATCACATGCATTGTCCTCAATGCATCATGAATGTGTATATACATGAAACAAATGGAAAGGGAAGAAAATTATCTCATGGTGGAGGCTCTGGTGGTGGTTTGATTGCTCCACCAAATTTGGCCCAATTCAAAATCGTAGATCTTGCAAAAACCCACAAGTAACCTCTCTAATACAACCTAATAAAAAAATGATTGAGTGAATGATCTTATTTAAAAAATTATCTCCATATAATTTTCAATTTTTCAAAAATAATTACTGAGTCATTTTCTTCAACATCCTTGTCCAACAATGAAGTGTGATTTTGAGAGATGATTGATTTGGACTCAACTGAAACAGGAACAAAAACCGATACCGACTCAGAAATTTGACTCAGATCAAGTTGGATTCAAAAGTGGGAGTCAAAATTGGTTCAAAAATGGGGTCCAAACCAAAGAATTGATGTTCACAAACTTTTCCCATCAATGAAGTGTGATCGTAAGATATTGGTGATTCAGTTTCACGGTGTACTGGTACAGAATTCAATGTTGACTTCAGAATAGAGAAAAAAATCTGGTAAAGTTATCGGAGTCATTATTAAATAAAAAAGTGAAGTGGAATTACCAACTTGAGGTTCAGGATCACTTTCAAGCTCAAGTTCAATTTCGGGAAAAGGATAACTTGCCAAATATCAGGATGGTTCTCAAAATTTTGGGCAAGTTCAAATCGATGTAATGAAATTGAATCTTGATTTTCGTCCATGAAAGGAATGTAAATGGGTGAAATGATCGATTCAAGTTCAGGAATTATGAAAATCAAAACTGGATCAAGAACGTTACTTAGTTTAGGTAATACCATAGGAGTCGATATTGATTCAAGGATTAGACTCGAATCAATAATTGAAGCTCAGGTTCACATTCATCTTGAAGTTTAATTTTAGGAATTGGATAACTTGTCAAACTATCAAGAATTCGAAGATGGTCAAGTTCAGGTTGCTATGATGAAATTGAAGCTGAATTTTCAAAATGATATGATTCTTGAGTCATATAAACATTTGATGGACATGGGAAGTCAATCATATTTTGCATTATTCGCTTGGTCTCTTGCACGAATTCCATAGTTTTTTCCCACAATGATTTTTCTTTGAGTGGTTCTAGAAAAGAACTATATGAATTTTGGAAACTTTGTGGACATGATGAGGCCACATGTTTTCAAATTATTTTTAGGCCTCTATCACTTCTTCCAAACTTCTTTGCAACGATGATTTTTCTTCAATTGATGGTTAAGGAAAAGGAGGATGTGAAGCAAAATCAGGTAATGAATATTATGAAAATTATGGACAACGTGGTTGAAAACTTGACCCGGGGAGGTGAATCCCTATGAACTCTGTGAAGAGTGAAAGTTATTTTAAAAATTATAGAAGTTATTTTGAAAATTATAGTCATAGGATTGGGGATATGGGTCATATTGAGTCGGATAATCCCAATTCAGCATATATGGTTGGTTCATGTTGTATATAGCCAGGTCAGAGTTATCCGAGTCAAATGAGGTCGGAGTGAAATATGGATTCATGTTTGGATTGAAAAAATTGTTATTGCTAAAATCCATCTCACAATTTACAAAAAAAAAAAGAAAAAGAAACAAACAAACAACAAATAAAGAAAGAGGAAAAAGAAAACAAGCCTATGCTAAGGTTGACTTAGACGTAGACGACCCCTAACTGGTTAGACTGTCCACGGGGGGTGCATTATCAGAATTTGACCACAAGTTAATCAGCCGGTAGAGTAAGATCAATGGGAGATATCCGAACAAGGAGCCACGGGCCTGATTATACCAAACTATTGTTCTTTGAGATTTCTCCTCTCAATCCCCAACCTTAAATACCGATTTGATAAGAGTCAATTTCTAACAACTTTTCCCTTAAGTCAATCTCTTAAATGAGTCTGAGATGTCCCTAGGGGCCAACGTCTAGCAATTTTTATTAAGGCTGGGTTGTGTGAGTGGGGAGGTGATTTTTGGGCTAAGGGAAGGTAATGATTCCCCACCTTATGTTGTATTGGGTTTTGCCCTTAATTTCAATTCGTGCAGGTGTGCAATATAGATAAGAATGAACACAAAAAAGTGAGTGAATCACTCAACTATTTGTTTTAAGTTATATGCAATGCAATATATACACCTTCATCAAGATCACAACAACACATAAACAAAATACAGTATATTGGAATAAAAATTGGCACGTGCCTAGATGCAAATGTCTAAACTATTTTAAAGCATCCAATTTTTATATTTTAGTTCTTAAAATTATTACAGTGCACAGTTAATATAAACAGAAATAAGCAGCAGAGTATAACAATATACAAGAATTTACCCAACTACACAAAAGCAAGTGCGGACTTTTGCAATGCTAAAAATTTGACCTGCACATCAAAAACAAAGAAGAAAAGTTAACAAAAATATGATATCAAACCGTTCCCATCCTTGGCAACGGCGCCAAAATTTGATCGGGGAAAAACCGCACACGAAAAGTGTATGTTTGAAATCACGTGTTAAAAGTGTGTGGTCTGGCTTCTTCGATACTTCTGTTATAGCATAGAGGCTAGACGGGTCGAATCCGCAGGGACGAAAAGTGATAGAAGCTTTACCGAATGTTCACGTATATGTTAAAGTTTCTTCTATATTTTAAAGAATAGAAAGAAAATAAAAGAAAGAATGAAAAAAGAAGGGTACAATAAAACACAAAGAGGTGGGAAATATAGAAAAGAATGTATTTGTGGCTTTTGAGATATATCTAAAACAAAGAAAAATAGAAAGAAAACTCATGGCTACTAACTACTAATGGCTCAACTAACCATGCTAACCTCTTAGTGATAGTTGCCTCACATGTATCCTTGGCCATCACTAGTCCTTGGTTCAATAGCGTTTCAAAGCATGACCCATAAGATAACTCCTCACATTCAAACTCAATAAACAAGTGCAAGTTACACCTAAACTATCAAAACTAAACAAGAGCAAGTATAGAATAAAGTAATGTTAGCTTGTTAAAGAGTTAGGATGTTAGAGTGTTTAGATCCATCATCATGAGCCATCAATGGCTCTTGTAAGAGCAAGGCCAAGTAGAGGCTATTAGATTCATGTGGATTATCAAGTAAGAAGTTAGCAAACTAGTGGTTAGTAGTTAGTTGCCATGAGAGAAAATTAGCTAAGCATGTAAAAGGGTTAGAGAGAAGAAAATAAGGAGAGATAAATAGAGAACCTTTTATAGATTGTCACCTTCCATTACAAGTACTCCTGCTTTCCACCCATGTACTATTCTCTTTTCTATTACAAAATCTACAAGAAATAGAAAATACAAAGAGGAAGAAGAAGAACAACTAATCTAAACTCGCCTAAAACTACAACATAAAGAAAAAAAACCCTAAAAACCTCCTAAAAACTCCTCAAAACTTCTTCTCCGTGTGCTCTGAAAATCCCAGGGAATTTATAAGCAAAAGGGGGCACCAAGGTACGTGTACAGAGCCGCACGTTAAATTCTCTTATGAAGAAATAAGTATCTTCGGACTCTAAACTATGAAACTTAGGGAGTGTGTTGATGAACTAAGACTTAAGTTCAAAGTTGTGTTCACCAACCGATGAAAGTTGGATGCAAGATGGAAGTGTGGTTCTATTGGGATAGAACTTATCCTGCAAAGATGTCAGTTGAGCCATAACAGGATCTAGTCCTAGTTCAAACTTGGGTGGTGATGTGTTTCTAGTTAACCTAGATGAATTAGGGTCTCTTGACCACACTTGCATACACAAATACTATCACAAACAAGTTCACTAATAGTCAACAAGAGAAAACGATCAAGCCTAGTCTAAGGTAACCTTAACCTAGACAACTCCTAACTGGTTAATTATCCACAGGAGGTATAATGCATACTTTAACCACAAACTAATCAGCCAAGTCATGGCAAAACTGGTGGGAGGTATTTGTACAAAAGCAATGGGCCTAATTAAGCTAAACCACCAGCCTTCAGGATTTCGCCCCTCAATCCTTGTCCTTAGACACTGATTTGACAGGAGTTAAATTCTAACACCTTCCCCTTTAGAATAATCTCCTAATGAGTTTGAGATATCCTTAAGTCCAACGTCTATTAGATTTTAAATTAGGCTTAGGTTGTGCGTGCTTAGAGATGGTTTGTGGGCTAAGGAAGGGTAATGATTTCCTCACCTTATCTTGATTTGGCTTTTGCCCTTAAGATTGATTGTGCAAAGTTGCAAGATATAGAAAAGTAACATTCAACAAGCAAATAATTACCCAAGAATGTTTCTTAAATTATATTCTATGCATACATATCTTGTCTCCAACTATCTTCAACAGTAATTGTAAAAGAAATGTAATTAGACAAATGCCTAGAATGCAAGTCTAAATGTTTTTTAAGCAATTGGCAATCTATGAGATTACTATTGGATTAAAAAAACAGGGACTGTGAATATCAGATATAGCAGAAATAATACACAAAAACTATATTTCTTTTAAAGCGATATATCCTACAAAAAAGAGTTTTTAGTAGTCCAAAAAAATCAAGCTTTTGCGTTGTAATTTCTTGAAATTTTGTTTCCTACTTTCTAGAGTAGGGGCACAGAATAGCAAGTCTTCTCCTACAAAGCTTGAGTGCTAAATCTGACTTGTTGATGGCCCTGAAACAAGACACCAAAAACTTGTTAGGAAACAATCACATCGTTCTCTCCTCGGCAATGGCGCCAAAATTTAATTGCAAGTAAATGCAGTGAGAGTTACCATCTAGCTTTGGGCAAATGGGTCGTGTCCACGAGGAGGAATATGATGGAAGCTTTTCGGTGAATTGTTTAAAGAACAAAGAATGTTGTCTGTGTATTTTTTTATATGTTGAAAAAGAGAATGGAGAGTAAGGAAGTGATTAAAAGAAAAGTTTAAAACTTAGAGAAGGCTTTGAAAAAGGTGATCTTTAAAAAGTGTTGAAGATTATTAGGTTGTTAGTTTTAATATGAAAAAGATCTGGGCTCACTATCTTACTACTCAACGATATATTCTTCTCTTGAAATTCTCAGTGTCTCAACTTGATCATAGGCAAAAATTTAAACTTGAGTTTCGAAAGTCTTAAGCAAAGTAAATAATATTGTTTGAAAAAGTTAACTCTTTTTATTAAGAAATCATCTTGAACTGAATGTTAAATCATCAAGTTGTCTTTCAAGTATGAAATAAAAATAAGTTCAAGTGTTATTTTAAAAAATGGAAGTTTAGACATCCAAACCGATCCTCATGTGCCTTCAAGAATACTTTCAAAGAAGAGGCTTAGTTTAAGGCATACATGTGATTCCGTTGGGTTCTTTACATCAAAATCATTCAAAACAAGAGAAGGATCGAAGAAAGATGATAGTGAGCCTAGAAAAATAAGTTTAGCTACTCATGATTTATGTAAAACGAAACATATAAATCAAATAAAACATACCCATGAATTAGAGAAGAAGAGAAGCCTTGAACCTTTATTGATGTCACTCCAACTTCAGATTACAGTCACTCTTTTCTTATCTCTCTCACTTATATCTGGATTGATCTATGAATGAAAAATAGAGATACAACTTCTCAATACTATCTAAAAAAGAACCTAAATCCGAAAAATAAAGCGAAAAATTTAAACTAATTTTCGGTCCCTTCTTTGAAAAATGCAGTATTTATAGGGAAAAATAAAGCGGGAGAGAGCGTATAAAGATAGGGGGAGAAAGCGCTTCCCCAATCGTCTCAACAAAGCTGCGAAAACGCGACTTTGGCCGCATTTTCACGGCCTGGGGGACAGTTCCTGGTTTAGTGATTTCCCATTATCTAGTTTTGGGTTTTCTGTTTTAGCTCCTGGGTTTGACGAAACTACCTTTGATCTTAGGCTTTAACCAATTAATTTGTAAATATTTGTTTTAACTAATTTTATCTTCTCTGATTTGCCTTGATCTGCCATGATCTTCTAATTCTAAATTATTTCTGAATTAAATCAGAATTTTGATGGGCTTTTGTACTCGTTTCTCTTCCCTTTCCTTTAGCAATGGGTCTGCACATTATTAAATCAAAATAAGACTTATTAATAGGATTTAATAGATAATAAACATGGCAATGTGACAATATATATGTGACCGATCACCCATATGCCCAAGAACAAATGGGGGGTTGGCACCAAGGGGCATGATGTAACCCAATCTTCCCAATCTAAAGGGAAAGAAATGATGGCAGTTGAGTTATCTGGGGAAGCTCCTCCAAAGCAGAAAAGAAGTGGCACCAGTAACAATCAGGAGTTTAAATTTTTGACGAGACAATATTCTTTCAAAGATGAACAGGTGGTGACCATCTTCCACTTACTCAACAAGGGTGACAAGCTCAAGTTACCTAAAATTTGGCGACTAGAAGAAATGGGGCACATGAAAGACCCCAACTATTGCCTCTTCCACAAATGATGCATCATCCCACCAGAAGATGCTTTGTTCTCAAGGACAAGATCCAAGTATTAGTGGATGCTAGAGTTCTACTCTTAAGTCAAAGCAGAATAAAGTCATCGCCAACATGGAGACTCTTAATTTCAGGACCTTCCCGAAAACGACGGTCCAAGACAGATTGATCCCAATTCCTAAAATCAGACTGGACGTTGTTAACCTAAATGGCGAAAAAGCAGAAAGCCAAGGGCCTCGTTCTAATGATGACAAAATCTGGAGAGATCATGTGCGTCTACCCGGATATCATCAAAGACGAGCAATGGAAATTCAGCATGCCCAAGCTCAAAGGCAAGTTGTATATTGTCATTTCCCTTGCAATGGATGATGACGATGTGACTATAACTTCTCTTAGTGACTCGAAAGAGGAGGGTTTGCCTTAGCGGCACAGCCTACTACCTCGCAGATGGTAGGCACCCGGTCTGGAAGGTCGAACTTGTGACCAGACTCCCGATGAGACACAGCAGCCAATGACGTCAGGAATAATTGCACCTGTCCAGGCTTAGGCACCATCCTCGCCGCTGGACAAAGGGAGGCAAAAGGAGGTATGATTGGATAAATTATTGAAAAAGGACCCTCCAAAAAGACTCAATGCTTCTTTCTACTTCGACATATTGGCACAACTTGCCAATATCCCAGCTCATATAACTCTACACGAGTTGCTTCGCATCTCAAAGGAGACAAGAGAGGCGCTTAGGGATGCACTTGCTGACTTAGAGTCTTTTCTGATACAAGTACCAGCAAACCCTATTAATAACAATGAGACTTCGTGTCCCCAACGTTATTTGGTGAGCGACAGGTGTCATCCATCACCTTCACTCTGAGGACATGCTCCTGAAAGATAATAAGCATGATAGACCTTTATACTACACTGGGTATATTGGTTCTACATGTATCAAGAGAATCAAAGTCGATCCGGGGTCTGCTCTTAGCATCATCCCGAAGCGGCTTCTTTACTTCTTAGGTATCCCGCTAAGCAAGTTATCCACTACCACTGTAACTATTTATTGCTTCAATACTGGGAGTAGTCACCCTCTGGGCAAGATTCGTCTCTGATGCCAAATTGGAGACTTGAAATCAGAAGTGACATGCTACATCATTGACGCTGACACGTCTTATAATCTCTTGCTCAGACGATCATAGATCCATGCCAACTGGATCGTCCCCTCCACATTGCACAGTGCTTCAAATGTGTGGAAGATAATGATGTGGTTTGAATGGTATTTATTAAAATGCAACCGTTCAAAGAAGTGGAGAATTACTTCACTGATTCTTGCTCTACCAGGAGAATAACGAGCCAGTGAAGCAATCTTTGCCCGATGATGTCAAAAATGACAACGAGGCAGACTCAAAATTAAGAGAAGATGTGCCAGATATCTTTAGTATAGAACCAATTATAGCGTATCTAGATTATTTTGGTTGTAATAATCTCTCCGAAAATGAGGGCAAGAGGTCCTTAATTAAAATGTTACTTTTGATTATTCTTTGTGTCTTGAGAATGTATTTAAATCTATCGATATTAGTTCTTTGCATATGCCTTTACCCATCTCAGGAATGGCATGCATGGATATAGAGGACAATGAAGGGTCTGTCTTCATTGTCCCGCCGACTCAAAGGGACCAGTCGCCAATTACATTTGGCAGAGGTCAAGCTCGGGCCACGACATCCAGGGAATCAGACAATGACTTGGAATCCCCGCAATTCTTTAATTACACACGATCAGCACACCGCATGATGAAAAGAATGGGTTACAGCTTGAATCGTATCGATGGTTTGAATTTTAGTAAGGGCGGCGTATACCTTTGGAAACCCTTCATACCAGAAGGAAAACCAGCTAACTATTATGATTGCATACACAGCGGGTTAGGATATGTCACTCTGCCTCCTCAGTCAAAATTAGAGTCTGACGAGTCTCTACCCTCATGACCATCAGACTCGTCCAATTGGGACTCTGATATCAGTGTGGGGTAGTCTTCAAATAGCTCTTCGCCAACTGACATCTTTCAGTCAGGCGAGCAAGACAAAGATATTGAGCCATTCAATGCTGATCTGTGGGCTCAACAACTGAATATTCAATGAGAAAAGCATTTCGAACAGCGCGAAACTTCTAAAGATAAGGTGATCCAAGTCGATATGGGTGATCAAGCGCATTCAAAACTCATCCCTGTAAGCAAAAGCCTATTGCCAAAAGAGAAGCAAGACCTCTTGGAGCTATGAAGACATGCCTGGCCTCGATCCTCAGGTAACTATGCATCGTCTCAACATCAAACCGGACACCAAACCAGTTAAGCAATAGCAATGACGGTTTCGACCCGACATGATGGAGGCAATCAAAATCGAGGTTAAACTCATCGAATCCGGCTTCATTCGAGAAGGATAGCACCCAGACTGAGTTGCTAATATTATCCCTGTGCTGAAGAAAAAGGAAAATATTAGAGTTTGCATTGACTTTCGTGATCTTATCGCAGCCTATCTTAAAGATGAATTTCCATTGCCCATCACTGATTCATGATTGACAATACGCGTGGCTTCGAAAGGATGTCCTTCATGGATGGCTTTTTAGGGTACAATCAAACTAAGATGCACCCAGATGATAAGAAACATACACATTCAGAACACTATTAGGGGTATATTATTACACAGTAATATCATTCGGATTGAAGAATGCGGTGCGACTTACCAACATGCCATGAGCATAATTTGTTGTGATCATCTACGAAAACGATGGAATCCTATGTTGATGATATTGTGGTCAAGAGTTGCAGCAGAAGCAACCACCTCGACAACCTGAGAACCTTGTTCGATATCATGCGGGCTCACCAACTGAAGATGAACCCAACCAAGTCATTCTTGGAAGTGTCGAGTGGCAAGTTCTTGAAATATACCTAAATGGGAGTGAATAGGTGTTTTACTAATCAAATGCAATTTTAAAATTACTTATGAATTATGCAAATGGTCACTAAAAATAATAATTGAATATGATCTCCCCGTGAAGGGCTCTAGAACTTCTTCTCTTATATTCCTCTAGATAATGAGTTGAGGTGCTCATTTGACTCCTTGTTAAGATGAGCATAGATCGATAATGAAAATGATGGAATGAAAGTAATTATAGAATACAAGATGAACTACTACATAAGTAATAATGAAAAGCAATAGAGAGCAAGACACAAGCAATCGCAAACACAAAGGAATTATTCCGAGGTTCAAGCTGTCGCTCTACGTCCCCGCCTTCACCACAATGAATAATTTCACTATCCTCTAAAGGACTTCCACAAATAGATATTACACAAAATAATTGCAATTTGGTCTACACAAGATCAGAGTACACAACTCCACCTCTCAACTCTCTACACAAGAGGTAGCATAAACCCAATTGAGGTTACAGAGCTCTTGGTGATCCAACAAGATCACAAACGCTCTCTCATACAACTTCCTATATAGTAGAATATGAAATGTGGCACAAGAAGTTAAGTGAGAGATGAATTTTAGTTAGAAAGAATAGAAGAGTTTTAAAATCAACCGAAAATAGCTTTGAAAAGAAAGAACTTGAAGATTGAAAGCTAGAAAAACTTTTCTCTTCTGAAACAAACTTAAAAACTTGTAAACTTGTGTTCTTTTGTTATAATGAAACCAAAACCAATGACCCGTATATACAAGCAGTAGATAAATATCATTTGTTAATCATACCAGGTCATTTGGGGTGTATTTAGACACTTAGAAATCAAAAATGCCCATTGAAATCTACTAAAAATAAACAGATCCAAAAATTAGCCGTTATGGACAACTGGCAAGCTGTCAGTAGACCAGTCGGTCGACCGCCAACTCATCCAGAAAAGAGTCGTTAGCTCCGGTCGACTGGCCTGGTCGATCGCCCTTTAGTTTAAAGGGGAAAACAAATGGTCAGTTGACCGCCCAATCGACAGGCCCAACTCGAGAACAAAAGGCTTTCAGTCAGTCGACCGACAATGTGCACAAAAGTGCATGACCCTTAGCCAAAGACCCGATCAACCGTCGGTCGACTGTTTTGGCCTGAAATTGGCACCGGTCGACCGTCCAGTCGACCGACTTGGCCTAAATAGTTTTCTGGATAGTTTTTTGAGTTTCAAATATTTTTTAAAATATTTTGTATTAGTTTATAAGTAATATAGCAATGTATTGGTAATGAAATACATGTTTTAAACTTATTATAAAATTTTGAAAAAATTATGAGACATGTATCAAAACTAAACATGCACAATACTAATACTATCAAAACTTGTACTTTTTCGAAATCATGTATTTTGTGTATGTAACTTCTTGAGTATTACAACTATATTCTATACTTTAACAAACTAACATCTTACAAGGCTTTAGGTGACTAGAAGAGCTTCAAGCGGGCTTCTCCTTAGCGACATCAAGTGCATTGAGCTTCAATCCAGTACTTGAATATCCTTGAGTCTTCAACACCTTCATTTAGAGGAAGAATCCATTAGAACCCTAAAATATACTTAAATAGTTGAACTTGATTAGTACTAATAACCACATATGTTCTGTTATCATCAAAATTATAAAACAGGGTGATTGTAACCTTGGGCCAACAATCTCTCCCATTTTGATGATGACCAAACATATGAGTTATTTAAAATAAAAGCTAAGAAAGAGTTTGAAAAATCTCTCCCCCAAATTATGCTATCTATCAAGTACAAGAAAATAGTATGACTTTAAATGGATTTGATAATATAAGTAAGTCACATATATATGCATATATAAGATGATGCCAATTTAGAATAAGATGCATATATAGCCTACCATCCTTCCAATCCTCCTTCCTCTAAAACAATATGCAATGAATGAAAACAATAAATCATGGCATTGCATATAAGCATGATAATGGAAATGAATGTACATGAAGTTCACAAAATACCAAAACAACTTAATAACTCATCAAATTTCTCTCCCCTTTTTATCATGCATCAAAAAGGGAAAAGATATCAACATAAAGGAGATAATTTGAAAAATACATGTAATAAAGGATTTAAAATAGATGAAATAATTTCAAAACTTATGAATCTATAATACAAACATTTAACTCACCACAAACGAAGAAAAATCTATTAAATTTAGTGGTTTAGTAAAAATTTGTGCAAGCTAAAAATCGGTGAAAACATAATCGGTTTCAATATCGCTTTTCTCATAGTGATCTTTAAGAAAGTGATATCGAATACTATATGCTTGGTCTTTCTATGTTGATTTGCATTTTTGATCATATGAATGGTACTAGTATTATCAGAAAATATTTTAATATGGTCATAAAGCAAATCATAGCCAAGGAGAGTATGTTTCATCCAAAGAACTTGTGCACAACAAGCCCCGACCACAACATACTCCGTGTTCGGAAGGGGATTAATTGTTTTGAGAGAGGGTTAGAGTAAACCGTTGATGTCCTGGTACTGATGATCTAAAACTCCAAATGTGTGTGAAGGTTTACTTTACTCCTTCCGAATCACCGTTCGTAGCACAAGCTAAGACGGGTCGTGTCCGCAGGGAGGGTTAGCAATAGAAGTACTCAAGATTTTTATATTGAGATTCCAAGAAGAAAAATGAAAGTTCTTCTTTGTTTAAAAATGAAAAACACAATGACATAGAAAGTGAGTGAAAAATCTTTGTGGGTTTTGTAAAGAAAAGGAAAAAACGGAAAGAATGATGGAAGGAAAACGGAGATATTTGAAAAGAGAATGTTTTGAGAAAAGGATCTTTGAAGTACGATAAAAAGAAAAGCGATGACTTACTAACATTTTAATCTACTAACTTACTACTCTCATTGGGTGATGCATGCCTCATATTGATTCATCAGCAATAGGATGTCTTGCTTTGTCGAGTCAATGTATTTGTCCCATATCGAAAATGTGTTCTCTGACTGAGTTTTCCTGTACACAAAAATATAGTATTTTAGAATATGATGTGCAAGTCTCAGTTCTAATCCGCGGTAGCAGGGCTATGCGGGTCGTGATCCTCAGGGAGGGACTGCGATGGAAGCGTTAAGCAAGTTTCTCTAAAGTTTTTATTTTATTTGTTAAGTTAGAAAGGAAGTGGTATTTACAATGGGTGGTAGAAAAGAATATGGAGATGAGTTGTATTTAATCTACAAAAAAAAAGAAAAGAAAAAGAAAGAAAACTTATCTCTTTAGTCTGCTTGCCGTTTGAACCGTTGCGATGATTTCCCTTTTCTTGGAAGGTGTACAAGCACAGCTTATGGGATCGTCCGCCTTCTTAATCTACTCTACGAAATGAATAACAAGCTATGAAGACCTGTTCATCGCCATTGGGCCGTCAAGGTTCCTTCTTTGGCTAGGTATTCTCGAAGCAGTTGGATCTCATGGTGGGCAAGACATTAGAGAACAAATAGAAGAAAGTAGATACAAGATTAAAATAAGAATAAAAGAAACTAGAATAATACAAGAATAAAATAAAACAAGCCTTGATTCGATTATTAAACAATGGTGGAAAAATAACACTTACACCGACTGTCACCATCAGTACAAGCAGATCCCTTCCTCCATGAATACATCATCTCCTCTCAGCTTTTACAAAAAGAAAATAAAAATATACAAAGGTGGAAAGAAAACCTAAAAACCCTAACTTTGGCCCTTGGCTCTTCTCTGGACGCTCTGTACGTTGCACTGCAGGGGCTATTTATAGGTGCAGAGGGAATCAGAGTCCCAGTCGAACTCCCCTACGAAATCTGGTACAGGGATAAGATCAAATTGCCGCGTTTCCGCGGCAAAGCTGTGGCTGTTGGCCACGCGTTTTGGCGCGTGGCCTCTCCTGGTCCGTCCATGTGGGCACCTGCTTCTAGAAGTGTGATCCTGGCTCTCCATCTTGGGATTTCGAGATAACTTAGTAATCAAGTTACCTTGATTTCAAATATCCCAAATCTTCTATCCACGAATTTTGGGCTTTTATCCTCATCCTGCAAGTGTTTAGGGTTGGGTAGAAGTCTATCCTTCCCTCATCTTTGATATTTGCAACTTTAGCCCTTTGTGTATTTGCATTTTGACTCTTTGTATTTGCGCTTTTTCACCTGGGCTTCAAACATGGGCTTGGATCTGGGCTTTTGGGCTCTTTAAGCTTTATTCTTTATTAAATTGATAATTTGAGGCCTGCACATATTAAATAAAGAAATATTAATAAATGTGCATTATTAAATGAATAAATATGAAAATGTGATGGTAAATATGATGATAAAAATGCACTTTTGACTACCAATCACACCCCCACACTTATCTTTTTGCTCGTCCTCCAGTAAAAACAAAGAAAAAGAAAATCTAACCTAGCTAACTCACTTTCGTAGGAATCACGGTTGCACTTAGCATGTGCAACAAGCCGTTAAACCTCTAGGTTACCCTAGAGGACGAGTGTTGTCTCGTGAGGGTTTTCAGCGGATTGCACCCACAAAATCCATAAAAAGGAAAATATTTGAATTATTATTGAAGAGACTAAGTAGTCTATAAGTTTTAGGATTATCATTTTTATTCATTCTTCAAACCTGGTCTTTATAAAGTCAATTGTTATTCATTTTAGGTAAGGATTAAAATTGAATTTCTAATATAGTCTTTTTCGTTACCAAAAGTCATACGCACCCTTGTGAATCTAGGAATTTCTTAACTTGGACTCTCATGCCTCTTTATTATTTTTATAACATCATCTAATTTTCTTTCGTGTAAGTATCAAGGCTTCTTGAGGCCCTCATACCTAACTAATTGACTATTAGATGTGTTAATATAATTTTTTTTTTTTGGCATGTATAACATCATCTAATTTTCTTTCGTGTAAGTATCAAGGCTTCTTGAGGCCCTCATACCTAACTAATTGATTATTAGATGTGTTAATACATATCTCATATTCTTAGTTTTATTAGGCTTTCTAATCCACCCATGTAGCGAACTTAAAGTCGGTGGCTCCCAAACCAGTCGGCTTTAGGGCACCAAGTGAGAAAACGCCCCGCGGACTCAAATTCGAGTGAACTAGGCCCCAAAACTAAGGACTTTATTTTATTTGCTCACCTTTAGGCATGAATACTTATGCTTCTTGAGGCACATGTATCAACTTAATTGGTGAATTTTTTTTTCTTTTTTTCTTTTTTTATATATGAGGCACAAGGTCTTTGTCTTAGAATCCTAGATATGCATTTGGTATGCATACTTCATTAAGGTAAAAATCAAGACTAATTAATTATTCAATTTCTTCTCCTATACCTAAAAATTAAACAATTTATTTATTTTGACCAAGTTTTTAGAAATCCTAATCATGATTTTCCTAATCCTTAAAACTAACTTAGATTTCTTTCAAAAAATAAGTCAAAATATTTCCTTTTTATAACATTTTTTTTTAATTTTTTTTTTTTTTTTAGAAGTCAAAATATTTCCTTTTTATAACATTTTTTTTTTAAATTTTTTTTAGATTTTTTTTTTTTTTAGCAAATTTTTTGTTACTTTCTACCTATGTTAGTATGTTAGTAAATCCCATCCCCACACTTATCTCATGCATTGTCCTCAATGTATGAATGAATGCATATATGCATGAAAAAAGAACAAGGGAAGGCAGAAAATTACCTTAGGGGGTGGTTCCGGTGGTGGTCTAATTGGTCCACGAAATGCGGCCCAAACAAGATAACGTGGTAGTTCACGGGACCTACCTTTATTGACCTCTTTTTTATTTACATATTTACAGTCCCCAGAATGAATAGGATCATGGAAGATCCTCTCATGAAACTTACTCCCTTTACATGACCAGTCCTGGAAAATCATCACAGAGTCATGGTCTATACCTATGTCCAACAAAAGAATGTGACTTGGTAGAATGGTTGACTTGGACTCAAGAATGATAGGTTCAGGATCTAATACCGACTCAGGAAAGAAACTCAAATCAAGTAAAGGTTCAGGAGTCGGGCTAGGATCAAGAAGTGGGTCCAAGTCAAGAAATTGAAACTCAAGTCTACAATCATTTTCCCACAATGGAATGTGACTCAATGTTGGTGATTCAAGTTCAGGAATGATAGGTGTGGGAATCAAACTGACTCTAAAATATTACCTAAGTCGGGTAACAAAACAGGAGTCAATAATGATTCGGAATTTGAACTTGATCATAGATTTGGGAATCTAGGTCACATATCTCATTAGTTTCAATCTCATAAAAATTAGAACTTGCCAATTTGTCAAGGGGACTTTCAAAAGTATGAAATTGGTCAAGTTCACTATGATGATCTTCAAAAATGGGTGATTCAATTTCATGATCTATGGGCACAGGAATAAATGTTGGCTCAGAAAGTTGGTCCAAATTGGGTAAGGATACTGGAGTCAACATAGATTCGAGGATGGAAACTGAATCGCAAAGTTGGGGATCGGGTTCACATTCACAATCTAATTCAATCTCATTGAAATTAAACTAGCCAATTTGTCCAAGGATTGAGATTGGTCCAGTTCATATTGATGTGATGAAATTGAATTTTGATCAAGGTCTTCTAAACAGAATGATTCTTGGTTCCTATCAAGATGCTCAAGAATGTTTGAAAGTCTAGAAATTTGATCATTCATTTTATCTTGCAACTGATCCACTTTTTCTTCTAACCCATCGAATAGATCAATGGAGGACTGAAACCTTGGTGATGTGGGAAGAGGCGTGTATGAAGATAATGGTTGAACATGTGGTTGACCATATGGCTCAGGGGTATTGAATCCCCATTGACTCTGTGAAGAGTAGTGATGATTATTCCAATCTTGTTCATAGTATTGGGACTGGGGCATGTAATGATTCGGATAAGACCAATCTGGCACACTAGGTTGGTCAAAGTTATGATATGCCGGGTTGGTAATATCCGAATAAGAGGTTGGTGTGTAATATGGATCCTCATTAAAATTGAAACAATTGTTGTTATAGGCCATATCACACAATCACAAACAAAACAAAAGAAAACAAACAAAGAAGAAAAATTTCTAACCTAAGTTAGGGTAGACCTAGACCTAGACGACTCCTAACTGATTAGACTGTCCACGGGAGGTAGGGTGCAGACTTTGACCACAAGTTAATCAGCCAGGTCAGGGCAAGAGTGGTGGGAGGTTTTCCGTCAAAGACGTTCCTTAATTAAATAACCACCAATCTTCGGGCTTTCGGCCCTCAATCCCCTTCCTAGACACTGATTTGGCAAGAGTCAACTTCCAGCACTGTTCCCCCTTAGGATAATCTCCTAATTGAGTCCGAGATGTCCCTAGGGCCAGCGTCTACTAATTTTTAAGTTAGGCTTGGGTTAGTGAGTGCTCGGGATATGATTTTTGGGCTAAGGAAGGGTGATGAAATCCCCACCTTATCTTGTTAATGGGTTATGCCCTTAAGATGAATTAGTGCAAGTGTACAAGATAAATAGATAAGAATCACTCAAAGCAGAAAATCAACCAAGAGATGAATCCTATTCTACATGCAATGCGTACGTACCTTGCTTCTCCAGCACTCTTCAACAGTAAAAAAAAATAATTGAAAAGACACGTGTCTAATATGCAAACGTCTAATCACTTTTTATTTTTAACAACCAATGATTTACTGTTGAATTATTAGCAATTTACAGGTATATCACAGAACAAAACAGAATAGAGCAGTAAGCAGTAATCTCAAATTTCAGCAATCTGCAAAAAACTGAATTAGTAGTTCACTGCACTTGCCGCGGATCCGCGGCTCTGGCCGCGTTTCCGCGGCAAACTTGCAGGCCCTCGTGCTCTGCCTTCGAGGGCAGAGGCACTGGGTTGCTGTATGTCCTTACTGCTGCTCTGTTTCTGTTTCCTGTTCTCCAAACCTGCAAACAGAAAAGAATAAAGAATTAGTTAAAAAATAAATTTTTATTACAGATAAACTTACCGTCCCTCCCCGGCAACGGCGCCAATTTGTTGACTGAGTTTTCCTGTACACAAAAATATAGTATTTTAGAATATGATGTGCAAGTCTCAGTTCTAATCCGCGGTAGCAGGGCTATGCGGGTCGTGATCCTCAGGGAGGGACTGCGATGGAAGCGTTAAGCAAGTTTCTCTAAAGTTTTTATTTTTATTTGTTAAGTTAGAAAGGAAGTGGTATTTACAATGGGTGATAGAAAAGAATATGGAGATGAGTTGTATTTAATCTACAAAAAAAAAAAGAAAAGAAAAAGAAAGAAAACTTATCTCTTTAGTCTGCTTGCCCTTTGAACCGTTGCGATGATTTCCCTTTTCTTGAAAGGTGTACACGCACAGCTTATGGGATCGTCCGCCTTCTTAATCTACTCTACGAAATGAATAACAAGCTATGAAGACCTGTTCATCGCCATTGGGCCGTCAAGGTTCCTTCTTCGGCTAGGTATTCTCGAAGCAGTTGGATCTCATGGTGGGCAAGACATTAGAGAACAAATAGAAGAAAGTAGATACAAGATTAAAATAAGAATAAAGAAACTAGAATAATACAAGAATAAAATAAAACAAGCCTTGATTCGATTATTAAACAATGGTGGAAAAATAACACTTACACCGACTGTCACCATCAGTACAAGCAGATCCCTTCCTCCATGAATACATCATCTCCTCTCAGCTTTTACAAAAGAAAATAAAAATATACAAAGGTGGAAAGAAAACCTAAAAACCCTAACTTTGGCCCTTGGCTCTTCTCTGGACGCTCTGTACGTTGCACTGCAGGGGCTATTTATAGGTGCAGAGGGAATCAGAGTCCCAGTCGAACTCCCCTACGAAATCTGGTACAGGGATAAGATCAAATTGCCGCGGAAACGCGGCTTTTGCCGCGTTTCCGCGGCAAAGCTGTGGCTGTTGGCCACGCGCTTTGGCGCGTGGCCTCTCCTGATCCGTCCATGTGGGCACCTGCTTCTAGAAGTGTGATCCTGGCTCTCCATCTTGGGATTTCGAGATAACTTAGTAATCAAGTTACCTTGATTTCAAATATCCCAAATCTTCTATCCACGAATTTTGGGCTTTTATCCTCATCCTGCAAGTGTTTAGGGTTGGGTAGAAGTCTATCCTTCCCTCATCTTTGATATTTGCAACTTTAGCCCTTTGTGTATTTGCATTTTGACTCTTTGTATTTGCGCTTTTTCACCTGGGCTTCAAACATGGGCTTGGATCTGGGCTTTTGGGCTCTTTAAGCTTTATTCTTTATTAAATTGATAATTTGAGGCCTGCACATATTAAATAAAGAAATATTAATAAATGTGCATTATTAAATGAATAAATATGAAAATGTGATGGTAAATATGATGATAAAATGCACTTTTGACTACCAATCATTCTCATCTAGGCTTGGCTAGTTGCCTCCTTGAATCATCAGCTCTCTAAATAGATTTTCAATAATGAAATAAGGATAGTCAATCTTAGGTATGCTAAGCAAAAATGCAAGATTCATTAGTCCATCAAAGCTATAACCAAGCTAGCATGAAATAAGAAACTTGAACAGTAGTCATTAGCATAATGAAATGATCCATCTTCATGTTCCATCAAGGCACTTGTTCTAAAGACAAGGCTCTAAGTGAGGCTCACATGAATCATATGGAGGGGGTACAAAGCATTTGCTAAGAATGGAAAATAACTCATCTTCATTGGGGATAAAAGAGACTTGTAAATTGCATGACTAAAAATAAAGCATCCAATGATTCATATGAGTTAGCAATCACCCAAGAGTTAGAAGTTAGTAAGTCATATTAATGAGTTAGCTAGACATGAAAATAAAGAACAAGCAACAATTCATCGTAAAAAGTAAAAACAAGAAGGTAAAAGCTTGAAGAAGAAAATGCACTAGAACAAGAAAAGATTGGAAGAATGAAAGATTAATCCTTGTATTGAGTTGTCACATTCTCTAATTACAAAGATTTTTCTCCCTCACTCTCTCTTTCCTAAATTCTAGAAGTAGAAAGGGAAAATTACATGAGAGACTAAAGAAAACCTAGAGAAATTCTAACAATTTCCCTAACAAAAGATTACTATTCTCTCCTCCTCCATTACAGAGGCCCTAGGGGTCTATTTATAGCCTTCAGGAGACGAGGCCTTCCCACTACAGCCATTGGATCAAAAGCTTGATAACCGGCCAAAGGACTGTCGCGGATCCGCAGCCAGAGCTGCGTTTTCACGGTAGAATCTTGGCTGTTGCGCCAGCGAATTTTCTGCCATTCTGTTATCGCTCGTGTACCTAGCTGGATCTTCTAGAAAATGGAGAATATGCTTGGATCAATTCAGATCTGGGCTTTCTTCTTGTAGGCTTTTAAATTACTCCTAATTCTTTAAAAATCATAATTGTTAGGCCTCCTTCCCCATTAATTGTTGGACCTGAAAAAAGAGAGAAAAAAGCAATAAAAATCCCATATTTAATCACATAAAGCATAGTATGGTGGCATAAAATGATGCATAAATGAACTCCAATCACACCCCCATACCTAGCTTTTGCTCGTCCCCGAGCAAAATGAGAAAAGAGAAAAATCTTAGCTAAATTATTACACCACTTTCATAGGTGACACATTGCACTGAGCTCGTGCAACAAGCCGTTAAACCTCTAGGTTACCCTAGAGGAGGAGTGTTGTCTCCTGAGGATTTCAGCAGATTGCACCCACAAAATCCAAAAGAAGAAGAAAAAAATGTTAGTGAAAAGAAAGAAAAATTATGATCCACTTTTTTTCAAGAATTTTGGTGATCTATTGGTTTCGGGTTACCCTAAACTTTTCCTTCTTTTTATAAGTTTCCATTCGAAGTCTTGTTTTCAACTTAGGTTAAGTTTTCAAGAATAGAGAGAAAGCTAAATTTTGTATCAGGCCTAACATATATACAACAACATGCATGAGGAATTTTTCTTAGACTTAAGTTCATTTATTTACATATATATAATAACAATAATTTTTTATCTTTTATATATATATATATATATATATATATATATATATATATATATATATATATGTTTATTATATATTTACATTCCCTTAGTTTCATTAGGCTTTCTAATTTACCCATGTAGCGAACCTTTTACCGATGACTCCTAGACCAGATGGTCTTAGGGCACCAGATAAAGATACATCCCTAAGGTCCAAGGATTCGAGTAAACTAGGCCACGAATGCTAAGGACTCAACCACCTTTAGGCGTGACTGGCCATGCTTCTTAAGGCACAACTACTAACCAGCTTAATTAGTGATTAAGTTTTTATTTATGATTAATATTTATTATTATTTATATATATATTCTTTTTATTTTTATTTTTATATATGGATGTAAATAAAATTACAAAGTCCTTGATTAATCCCTTAACATGTAAATGTATATAGTGCTTAGGAAAAATTCAAACTCTAACTATCTTTCTATTCTTTTCTTTCTTAACCTAAAGATCTAACAAAACTTTTTTTTTCGACTTATATTAAGAAATCTGGGTTTAGAATATCCTTAATTCCTAAAATCAAGTTAATTCTTTTTTTAAAAAAAATGGATCAAAGAGATTTTTTATTTATTAATATAAAAGAAAAGAAAAATCTAAAAATCTAAAAGAAAATCCTAAAAAATCTAGAAAAATCCTATGTTTTTTTAATTTATTTTATATAAAAGAAAAGAAAAATCTAAAAATCTAAAAGAAAATCCTAAAAAATCTAGAAAAATCCTATGTTAGTATCTACCCCCCATACCTATCCCATACATTGTCCTCAATATATGCAATAAAATATATGCATGAATAGGTAAAGAAAAGGTGTCACCCCCTCCTTCGTCTTAGACCAGCGGTGGTGCTAGGTCCGGCCGACTGTGAACGCCGCAGACCCTCCTCAATGCGGTCTAAATGTGATGTTTGCTCCTCAACCTGTTTGCATAGTCTAACCTGTCCCCAAATATCTTCTTCATGCCTTGCCAAATGGTAGACATGAAGGCACGTGAATTAGCTGGGGGTCCTGCTGCCAAAAGGCCGGCTCATCCTCCTCCTCTAAAAGTTCCTCCGAAGAGGACTCAACTGGGGCATCTTTAGACTGGACACTAGGGATCCAGACCGCATGAAGACAACTGTTGTATGCACTAGTAGCCCTTTCTGGTGCAACGAACACCCTATCATATGAGTCAAAAACTGCATCTGGTAGGAAAGTCCTACACAGACGAGTGATCAGAACTGGGTGCGAGTACTTTGCACCGCGTGTGCGTGAGGAGTTGGTGATAATACTGTTAAAGATGGTCTTGTTAATACATAGTGTGCTGTCGGTCATGAGGTCGTGAATGATTTACAGCACCGGCCTGTTGAAGGAGCTTGTGTGGTCAAGCCCTAATATGTTGCGTTGAATCCAACGACCAACGCAATGTACGTTTTGAAATGTAGTACTGGCCCCCTATCTTGTTCTGTATAGAGAGCCCCTATAAACAGTCATGTAATCAATTAGTGGAAGGGGGTCGCGATGATGTGGGTTGCAAGGGACATGTGTGAATTCCTCTAGCAGAGCAAGCGTGATAACAATGTCCCTAGTAGGCAAGTGCACTAAGATTTGGTATGTGTCGAAATTGATAGAGGCTTGATCTATGGAACTGTAGAAAAGCTTGACGAGCTCTGGACAATAGTAAGCCTCGTGATCTGAGTTATCACAAACCAATTCATACCAATCCCATGCACGAATACGATCTAAAAATTCATGACCATACCCGTTAACATTGCTAAGAATCCTAGCAAAATCTTTTTCAGCGAAAATTGACGGTACCATGATGAAAAATATGAAGCAACGGAAAGGGATACGCAAACCTCCCCGGACTGCGTGGGGGGAAACTTAAACAAGATTGCAGAGAGCAATCAGCGGTGGTAGCAAATGAGTTGATGGTAGATCAGGGGACTTCAGACTGCCGCGTCAACAGAGAAATTTGGCAGCGCTCTAGATGCTTCCAAATGGCCGCGGATGCGCGACAGAGGCCGTGAAAACACAGCAGGGTAGAGGAGACAGAAGCTCAGAAAAAATTAGGGAGCGGCGCTGGTTGTGTGCGTTTCAGATCTGGAGTTAAAACTAGGGTAAGGAAAAGAATATGGGATGAAGGGTATAAATAAGGGGCTGAGAAGGATGGAATCCCTAAATTACCTAAGTTGAAATTAAAAATTTACAACCCTAGGATATTAAAAAGGAAAAGGAGTGTATGAAGAGAGAAAACCTAGGTGCTATTTAGCACCTAAGTCCATTTTTTTTATTTGTTTGTATTATTAATAATTTTTTATTTTTGTTATTATTTTTTTATTATTTTATTTTATTTTATTTACAAGGGAGGTCCCAAATGATTTACAGGAGACACTGAGAAAAGTGAAAGATGACGTGGTCACATATAGACTGGGTCACAAAGACCTAGTTTAAGAACATTGTGTGACTCAGACTCGGTGGTGAAAAATGGCTTTAGGCGTTGACCATTAACTGTGAAAGTGTTGCCATTCTTAGGATCGAAAATTTCAATGGCACCATAAGGAGAGACATTCTGGACAACGTATGGGCCTGACCACCTGGTTTTCAGTTTACCAGGAAAAAGGTGGAGTCTAAAGTTATATAACAGAACTTTTGTCCTGAGACAAAATTTTTCCTATGAATTGATTTATCATGAAAAAGCTTAGCTCTATGTTTAGATATCCAAGCGTTATCATATGCATCATTTCTTAGCTCTTCTAACTCAGATATCTGCAGCTTTCTCAAATCACCGGCTTTGTCTAAGTCCAAATTTAGCTGTTTTAATACCCACATAGCACGGTGCTCTAACTCCACAGGTAAATGGCAGGGTTTTCTAAATACAACTCGATATGGAGACATGCCGAGGACAGTCTTATAGGCGGTCCGATATGCCCATAAGGCATCAATGAGTTTGATGGACCAGTCCTTATGATTTTGTCCAACAGTTTTCTCCACTATCAGTTTAATTTGTCTGTTGGTGACTTTCACTTGCCGTTTCGTCAGAGGATGATAGGCCATGGATAATTTATGAGAGATAGAGTACTCCACATTAGGGATTCAAAAGCCCGGTTACAGAAATGACTCTCGTTGTCACTAATTATCGAACGGGGGGCTCCGAAGCGCGAAATGATGTTTTCACGTAAAAACTTGATGACAACTTGGTTGTCATTTGTCCTAGTCAGAATAGCTTTAGCCCATTTAGAAACGTAGTCTACGGCCACCAAAATGTATTGGTTGCCATAAGACAGAGGGAAGGTCCCATGAAATCGATGCCCCATAAATCAAAAATCTCTACCTCCAGGATCGGTGTAAGGGCATCATGTCTCTACGTGTGATTCGACCCGTCATTTGACATCTGGCACAGAGCTTGCAAAAAGTATAAGCGTCCTTAAAGAGAGTAGGCCAGTAGAACCCACTCTGAAGGATTTTCTCAGCAGTTTTTCGTGGACCAAAGTGTCCACCCAAGCTAACTCGTGACAAAATGTCAAAACACTATGTTGTTCATCCTCAGGAAGACACCTTCTAATTATCTGGTCAGGATAATATTTGAATAAATACGGTTCATCCCAAAAGAAAATTCATATTTGACTCATAAAGCGGTGTTTATCCAGACCTAACCAATCGGAAGGTGTTCGCCCAGTTGCAAGGTAGTTTGCTATATCAGCATACCAGGGCTCTTTACACATCGTGAAGATGTGTTCGTCAGGAAAGTTGTCATTGATTGGGATTGTCTCAGTTGGTGCATTTGGAATTCGTGAAAGGTGATCTGCCACCACATTCTCAACGTCATTTTTATCTTTAATTTCCAAATCAAACTCTTGCAAAAGAATTATCCATCGAATCAGTCTAGCCTATGCATCCATCTTTTGCATCAAGTATCTAAGGGCGGAGTGATCACTGAAAATTGTTGTCCTAGACCCTAGTAGGTATTGGCGAAACTTCTCCAATGCAAACATAACTGCTAAAAATTCTTTTTCAGTCGTTGTATAATTTAGTTGGGCTTCATTAAGCACCCTACTAGCATAGTAAATCACATGTTGTCTTTTATCAGTACGTTGTCCTAGAACAGCGCCTATAGCATAATCGGAGGCATCACACATGATTTCAAAAGGCCTAATCCAATCTGGTGTTGAGATTATCAGTACCGAGACAAGTCTGTGCTTAAGCTCCTCCCAAGCTTGTAGACACTCTTCATCAAATTTGGGGCACATCTTTTCCTAAGAGATTCGTTAAAGGTCTAGCAATTTTGCTAAACCCCTGAATAAATCTTCTATAGAAGCCAGCGTGCCCTAAAAATGATCTAATGTCTTTTAAGCATTTTGGCTCGGGGAGTTTTATTATTACATCCACTTTTGATCTATCAACCTCAATTCCTTTGTTTGAAACTTCATGCCCTAGGACTATTCCTTGCTTGACCATAAAGTGACACTTCTCCCAGTTGAGTGTCAAGTTTTTCCCCATGCATCGTTGTAAAACCAGCTTAAGATGGTGCAAGTATTGTTCAAAGGAATCACCATAAATAGAGAAATCATCCATGAAAATTCCAAAAATCTTTCCACCATGTCGGAAAAAAGATTACGCATGCAACGTTGAAATGTTGTGGGAGCATTGCACAGGCCGAAGGGCATTCTTCGGTATGCAAATGTTCCAAAGGGGTAGGTGAAGATAGTCTTGTCTTGATCCTCGAGAGCGATAGGGATTTGATTATATCCTGAATATCCATCCAGGAAACAGTAGTACTCATGTCCAGCTAGTCTCTCGAGCATTTGGTCTATGAACGGAAGTGGAAAGTGGTCTTTTGATTGAGGTTTTACCTGCACACAAGAATACAAAATTTCAGATCTAAGAATAGGATGTTCAAGGTACTCAATTCTACCGCTATAGCAAGTGGCTATGCGGGTCGTGATCCATAGGGAGGGACTAGCGATGGAAGCTCTTGTTTAGTAAGTTCTCTAAAGTGTTTGAATTAATAGTTGTTAAAGTCAGGTTAGAAAGAAAGTGTTAGATTAAGAAGATGGAGAAACTAGAAGTAATATTTATAATGATATGATAATTACAATGAAAAAGAAGAAGTGTGAAAAAGATTGGGAATTTGGTGATTTACACTAAAAATAAAAGAAAGAAAACTAAAAACTAAAGAAAACATACTTACCTCTTCGGCCTGTTTACTTTTGATCCGTTGCAACGACTTACCTTGTCTTTGAAGGCATTCAAGCATGGCGTATAGGATCTTCCCCTTCTTGATCTACTTATGAAAACAAAAGACAAACTATACTAACAAGAGAAGGTTTGTTCATCACCATAGGCCATCAAGGGCACTTCAACGGCTAAGCAGTCTCGAAGCTATCAGATTCTCTTGGATTGCAAGACATCAGAGGGAAACAAAACAAAACAAGAATAGAAGAACAAAAATAAACTTTAAGTTGATTCAATTAACAATGGAAGAAAAGATTACTTACACCGATGTCACCTCAGTACAAGCTTGATCTCCTTCCTCCATGAAAGTATCCTCTCCTCTCAGTTACAAAAATTACATAAAAGAAAACTAAAAAAAAACCTAAATTACAATCTACAGGTTAGCCTAAGAAAAATCCTAGATTTGTTTCTGTACTGCACTGGACTGGACGCCCTTCTCTGTTGCTCTGCAGGGGTATTTATAGGAGATATAGGAAGTAGAGTCCCAGTACAACTCCTCAACGAAAAACGCATCGCCAACCGCCTCTGGATTGCCGCGGAAACAGAAAATTTGTCGGCACTATTATAGCCAAATGCCACGCGCTTTCTCGCGTGGCATCCTCTGGTCCGTCCATCTGGGTAAATGCTTCTGGAAGTTGTGTACTGACTCTTTATTTTGAAAATTTGGGATAACTTGGGAAGCAAGTTACCCTAAATTCAAATCTTCCAAATCTTTTAAAACGATTTTGTAATCCTTGCACTCTTCTCCTTTTATCTTTATCCTTGTCCTGCAAGTGTTTAGGGTTGAGTAGAAGTCTATCCCTTCCCTCTTCTTTTAGTATTTGCAACTTTTGCACTTGGTAATTGCAATTTTGGCATTTGCTAATTGCAACTTTTGCATTGGGCTTGGACATGGGCTTTTTGGGCTTCTTTTGGACTTTTATTTCTTATTTTTTATTACTCAAGGCCTGCACACAATAAATAATAAATCATTAGTAATAGTGCATAATTAAAAGAATAAATAGGAAAATATGATAGTAAATGTAGTGATAAATATGCAATTTTTACTACCTATCATCTTTACACGTGGCAGCGTTTAATTTTCAGTAATCAATACAGACTCAAATCTTCATGGGAAGTCGAGTTTGTACCGATTCTTTCTTATCATTTTCTACCATGATAAACCCTGCTTTCTTTGGCACAGCGTGGACTGGACTAACCCATTGGCTATCGGATATGGGATAGATAATCCCATTGTCTAATAGCTTCAAAATCTCAGCTCTAATAGCCTCCTCCATGATTGGGTTCAGTCTACGTTGTGGGTCACGTTTTGGTTTTGCATCCTCCGTTAAATGAATCCGGTGTTGCACAATGGATGGACTAATCCCCTTTATATCAGCCATCGTCCAACCAATGGCTTCTCGATTCTCCCTTAACACCGTAAGAAGATCCTCTTCTTGTTATTTAGTGAGATGGGACGCAATTATCACGGGAAAAGCTTCTTTCTCACCCAAGTACTGGTACATGAGATGGTTGGGAAGAACCTTAAGCTCAGAAGAGGGGACCGGATCTATCAATGGTTGTTCCTTGTGCAAGGGAAGGATAGGGGTGGCATTTGTGGCCCATTCCACTGTGGACTCGATGATTTGATCAAGGTTGAAGTCATCATACTCTAATTCAAATTCTCTATCAGACTCATATTCAATCTCCATGTCATGTTCACTTGTTAATCCCTCAATTAAGTTCACTTCAAACGACTCATTATCTAAATCTCGAGGTATTTTCCCAGGTGGAAAATATTTACCTCTTTTGTCATATCTCCAAAAGTTAGACACATTGATCCATTCCTACAGTTGATGATTGCGTTTGCAGTGGCTAGGAAGGGTCTTCCTAGAATGACAGGTGTCTGAGCTTTGGGATTGTATACGGTTGTATCTCTAGAATAATGAAATCCACGGGGTAAATAAATTTCCCGACCAGAATAAGAACATCTGTAATCTCCCCTTGGGAATCTTTACAGATCGATCAGCCCGTTGTATAGTAACTCTGATTGGACGGAGGTCGCCCAACCCGAGTTACTGATACACAGAGAAAGGAAGAAGATTGATGCTGGCTCCTAGATCAAGTAATGCTCTATTTATCGTGGTTTGTCCTATAATACAGGAAATGGTTGGACTCCCTGGGTCTTTGTATTTCACAGGAATGGGCCCAGTTAGCAACTCACTTATGTTTGAAGCAAGGAAGACCTTCTTTGGGACATTTGCTTTCCGTTTCTTGGTGCACATATCATTTAAGAACTTGGCATATAAGGGGACTTGTTGTATGGCATCAAGAAGGGGCACATTGATCTGGACCTGATTAAACATTTCCCTAATCTTCTCCATTTAAGCAGTAGTCTTATGGTTTGCTAGCCTATTAGGGAATGGTACAATAGGCTTGTATGGTTGCTCATATGTTTTGTCTTTGTTATTGGATTTGGAGGTTGAAGGTGGTGAACTTGAAGATGGATCATTTTGAGTTGGTGGTACAAGAATAGGAGGTGTTGATACTGATTTATTAGGAACAGGATGATTAGAAACCTTATTATCTATCTGCTTTTCAGATCTCAAAATATGAACAGTATTACATTGACTTGGACCTATGTCTTCAGCTCAATGAATAGGGAAGGGGTTCTTAGGATTGGGCAATGGCTGACTTGGCAGTGTTCCTTTTTGTCTTTCATTCAAAGAGTTAGCCAGTTGACCTATCTGAACCGCTTACCTATGATAGCCTGATTGTGGGTGTTCATCATTGAGGCTTGGGTTTTGGATAAAATTTCAATCATTCTTTCCAATCTGACAATTTTTTATCTGGATGATTTTGTGTTTGTTGTTGCTGATATGTGGGTCGGAAGTTATGTTGGAAGCTTGATTGGAAATTTTGTGGACTCTGGTGGAAATTGGGTTGATGAGACTGAGCAGGATATTGGTGTGAAAATGGTTGCCTTGGCTGCTCATGACTAGACTGACTCCATGAGAAATTTGGATGGTTCCTCCATCCCGAGTTGTATGTTTTGGAGTATGGATTGTAGTTGGGTCTGGTGTATGCTGCATTCATATTCTCAGGGTACATTAGAGCTTGGTAGATAGGACACTCCTCAAACAGGTGGTTAAGGGCATGGCAGTAGGTACAACCCAGGTTGATCATAGGTGGTGGGTTGACCTGATTCACAGAATTTAGTTCCCTGACCTCGAGCAGTTCTAGTCTTTTTATCAATTGTGTTATCTTTCCCTCAGCAGCTATTGAGGATTCAATCGAATGCATACCAGTTCTGGAAGTGGTGGGATTGGTTTTCTCTGGGCAAGATTCCCACTGAATAGTTTTTTCTGCTAAAGCTTCAAAGAGGTCCCAACCCTGGTTCTCATCCTTTTTCAAAAATTCTCCTTGGCACATGGTCTCAAGGAGTGTCTTAGTTTGGTAGTCTAGTCCGTCATAGAGAATTTCACACTGCCGCCACTTCTCTATGTGGACATTGGGCCAGTAAATTTTTAAACCGTTCGAAATACTTCCAAAATGGTTCACTTGATTCCTGCTTAAACTGCATTATGTTTTTTTCTGATGAGGGCCGTTTTATGAATGGGATAGAACTTCTTAGAAAGACTTTAACAAAATCATCCCATGAAGAGATAGAACTGACAGGCAGATTATATAGCCACTTTTGGTTATATCCTTAAGCGCGAAGGAATGAACCTTAATCTAACAGCGTCTTCCCCCAGTTGGGGAATTCTCATCATCAAACATACTTCTTCAAACTCACGAATGAAGAAATATGCGGCCTCGGATTCTAGGCCATGAAACCTTGGGAGTGTATTTATGAATTGTGGTTTAAGCTCAAAATTATTTCCATTTACCTCGGGTAAAAGAATGCGTGAAGGAAGTGAAGTGCGAATAGGGTAGAACTTGTCTTGGAGAGAAGTATTGTTAGCCATGATTGGGATTGTGTCAGGAAGTGGTGTTTGCGCAAGTGTAGAAGTCCTAACAAGTCTTGCTGAGATTGGATCCTGGTACCACTCTTGCATGTACAATCACAGACAACGTTCACCAAGCAAGCAAGCGAAAAAAGAAAATAATAAACAAGAAAAAAGAAAAACAATCACAAGCTATCTAGGATACCTGGACCTAGATGACTCCTAACTGTTAGATGAACCGAAGAAGGTTATTGCTTGAGTTCAGACCACAGCTAATCAGCCAGGTAGGGGCAAAATATCGTGGGAGGTATCCGTGCGTAAGCAACGGGCCTTAATTACGCCAAGCCACGGTATCTTCAAGGCTTAACCTCTTAATTCCCAACCTTAGACACTGATTTGACTAGAGTATGAATCAAAAATAATTTCCAACTTCAGCTGATCTCTTAACGAGTCCGGATATCCCTAGGGGCCAACGTCTATCAATTTTTATTAAAAAGCTTAGGATTGTGAGTGCTTGGATTGTGATTTTTGGGTCAAGGAAGGGTGATTAATCCCTACCTTATCTTGTTATTGGGTGGTGCCCTAAGATCAATTTGTGCAAGTGTACAATATATGCAAACAAGATTCACTCAAAGCGATGTAAATCAACCAAGAGATGAGTCCTATTCTAAATGCAATGCAAACGTACCTTGCTCCAGCACTCTTCAACAGTAAAGTAAATGAATTGAAAAGACACGTGCCTAAAATGCAAACGTCTAATCAATTTTTAAACTTTTTAACAAATGTTTTACTGTTGGTTTATTAGCAGGCTCCTAGTGATGGCATACAAGAAATAAAGTTTGCAGCAAGCTATATTTTTGCAAAGCAAGCAGCCCTGCACAAAACCAGTCAGTAGTGAACTCCTCCTTGCCGCGGTTCCACAGCTAAATCTGAGAAAACGCAACAATTCAGAGGGCACTTGGTCTCTGCTTTCTAGAGCAGAGGCCCAAGACCACTTATATGTTACTGCAAGTCTTCGTTTCCTGTTTCGCTAACTTGTAACGTGCAACAGAGAAGAAAAAATTCGTTTTAGTTCCAAAAACTCAAATAAAAACTGTTACCCTCCCCGACAGCGACGCCAAAAATTTGTTCAGAAGGTGATTAACTGTATTAAGAGAGGGTTAGAGTAAACCGTTGATGTCCTTGTACTGATGATCTAAACTCCAAATGTGTGTGAAGGTTTACTTTACTTCTTCCGAATCACCGTTCGTAGCACAAGCTAAGACGGGTCGTGTCCGTGGGGAGGGTTAGCAATAGAAACATTCAAGGTTTTTATATTGAGATTCCAAGAAGAAAAATGAAAGTTCTTCTTTGTTTAGAAATGAAAAACATAATGCCATAGAAAGTGAGTGAAAAATCTTTGTGGGTTTTTGTAAAGAAAAGGAAAATGGAAAGAAAGATGGAAGGAAAACGGAGATATTTGAAAAGAGAATATTTTGAGAAAAGGATCTTTGAAGTACGATAAAAAGAAAAGCGATGACTTACTAACATTCTAATCTACTAATTTACTACTCTCATTGGGTGATGCATGCCTCATATTGATTCATCGGCAATAGGATGTCTTGTTTTGTCGAGTCAATGTATTTGTCCCATATCGAAAATGTGTTCTCATCTAGGCTTGGCTAGTTGCCTCCTTGAATCATCAGCTCCCTAAATAGATTTTCAATAATGGAACAAGGATAGTCAATCTTAGGTACGCTAAGCAAAAATGCAAGATTCATTAGTCCATCAAAGCTATAACCAAGCTAACATGAAATAAGAAACTTGAACAATAGTCATTAGCATAATGAAATGATCCATCTTCATGTTCCACCAAGACGCTTGTTCTAAAGACAAGGCTCTAAGTGAGGCTCACATGAATCATATGGAGGGGGTACAAAGCATTTGCTAAGAATGGAAAATAACTCATCTTCATTGGGGATAAAAGAGACTTGTAAATTGCAAGACTAAAAATAAAGCATCCAATGATTCATATGAGTTAGCAATCACCCAAGAGTTAGTAGTTAGTAGAGTTAGAAGTTAGTAAGTCATGTTAATGAGTTAGCTAGACATGAAAATAAAGAACAAACAACAATTCATCATAGAAAGTAAAAACAAGAAGTTAAAAGCTTGAAGAAGAAAATGCACTAGAACAAGAAAAGATTGGAAGAATGAAAAATTAATCCTTGTATTGAGTTGTCACCTTCTCTAATTACAAAGATTTTTCTCCCTCACTCTCTCTTTCCTGGATTCTAGAAGTAGAAAGGGAAAATTACATGAGAGACTAAAGAAGACCTAGAGAAATCCTAACAATTTCCCTAATAAAAGATTGCTATTCTCTCCTCCTCCATTACAGAGGCCCTAGGGGTTTATTTATAGCCTTCAGGAGACAAGGCCTTCCCACCACAGCCATTGGATCAAATGCTTGATCAACGGCCAAAGGACTCCGCGGATCCACGGCCAGAGACGCGTTTCCGCGGCAGAATCTTGGCCGTTGGGCCAGCGAATTTTCTGCCATTCTGTTATCGCTAGGTGCCTAGCTGGATCTTCTAGAAAGTAGAGAATATTCTTGGATCAATCCAGATCTGGGCTTTCTTCTTGTGGGCTTTTAAATTACTCCTAAATTCCTTTAAAAATCATAATTGTTGGGCCTCCTTCTCCATTAATTGTTGGACCTGAAAAAAGAGAGAAAAAAGCAATAAAAATCCCATATTTAATCACATAAAGCATAGTATGATGGTATAAAATGATGCATAAATGAACTCCAATCACTCCGCCTCGGTGGTCGAGAGGGCTCAGAATTTTGTTTCTTAGAAGACCACGATACAAGGTATTTCCTAGAAATTGACAAGTACCACTAGTGTTTTCCCTATCCACTCTACAACTGGCATAATCAGCATCCGAATAACTCATCATGGAAAATTATCCGATTTTCGGATACTACAAGTCCATTTCAATAGTTCCCTTAAGATAACTAATAATGCGTTTTACTGCAATTAACTGAGACTCTTTAGGACAAGATTGAAATCTAGCACATAGACACACAATAAACATAATGTCTAGCATACTAGCCATTAAATAAAGTAAACAACCATCATACTTCTATAAAATTTAATGTCTACATTTATACCTTATTCATCCTTGTCAAACTTTGTTGTGGTGGCCATGAGAGTCTTGCTTAGTTTTGCATCTTCCAGCCCAATCTCTTAATGAGTTCTCGTGTACTTGGCTTGATTGATGAAAATCCCATGACTCCTTTGCTTGATTTGGAGTTCAAGGAAGAAGCTTAGCTCTCCCATCATAGACATCTCAAACTCGTTCTTCATGCATGATTCGAATTCTTTACAAAGCTTTTCAATAGTGGATCCAAAAATAATATCATCAACATAAATTTGAATAATTAGGATATCACTATCTATATGCTTTGTAAACAAAGTGGTGTCAACTTTACCTTTAACAAAATCATTTGAAATTAGAAAAGTTGAAAGCTTTCATACCAAGCTCTTGGAGCTTATTTTAAACCATATAAAGCTTTATCAAGTTTGAAAATAAAATCCGGATGTGTAGGATCAACAAATCCGGGAGGTTGTTCAACATACACTTCCTTTTCTATAAAACATTTAAAAATGCACTTTTGACATTCATTTGAAAAAGTTTGAAATCTTTAAAAGAAGTAAAAGCAAGTGTCATCCGTATGGCTTCAAGCCGTGTTACGGGTGCAAAGGTTTCCTTAAAATCGATACCTTCGATTTAGGTGTAACCTTGGGCCACTAACCTAGCTTTATTTCTAATAACATCACCCAACTCATCCATTTAATACCAATAGTTGGTCTATCATGGGGTCTAGGAATAAGATGTCAAACTTGGTTGCGCTTAAATTAATTGACCTCTTCTTGCATTGTAAGTAATCAATATGAATCGGCCTCGGCTTTGAGGATATTTTTGGGTTCAATATATGAAATAAAAGTAAAATCATCACATAAATCATGGAGTTTGGATCGAAAAGTTTACCCCCTTGGATACATCACCTATGATGAGGTTCTTGGATGATTTGAAGCAAATCTCCAATCCTTTGGAAGTGGTTGTATTGGTTCCAATCAACCTCTTGAACTTCACCTTGTTCATTAATTTTTATTTTTTTTTCTATAGAAGATTCCTTTAAGGTTATCCTCTCTATGCCTTCACCTAAGGAATCAATCTCTATAATATTTTTCACAAAAGCATTAGATTTCTCAAACTTGACATGTATATTCTTCAATAGTCAAAGTAGATCTATTGAAGACTCTATAGGCCTTACTAGTATTTGAATACCCAACAAATATGGCTTCATAAGATTTGGCATCAAATTTTCATAAATTATCTTTAATGTTTAAATAAAGCATTTACAGCCAAAAACTTTAAAATAAGAAACATTAGGTTTTCTCAAATAGTAAATTTCAAATGAAGTTTTAGAATCATTTTTACAAGAAGAAATTCTAATTGAGATGTAACATGATATATTTACGGCCTTGGTCCATAAATATTAAGGGAGTCCATATTCATTTATCATTGTCTTAGACATTTCTTGAAGAGTATGATTCTTTCTTTCAATGACTCTATTTTGTTGTGGAGTTCTAGGACATGATAGTTCATGTTTGATTCTATTTTCTTCACAATAAGTGATAAAGAAATGGTTAATGAATTCACCACCTCTATCACTTCTTATGCGTAAAATTGAAATTTTTTTCTTTTTTAAGTCTTTTTCTAAACACTTAAAAATGTGAAAAAGCTTGATCTTTGTGCTCTAAAATGAAAACCCATGTAAAACGAAAAAAATCGTCAACCAAAAGAAAACAAAATGATTTTCACTTAGACTTTCGATGTTAGCTGGACCAAACAAATCCATGTGAATTAACTCCAAGCGTCTTAATGTCATGATATCCTTGATAGTTTTGAAAGAGAACTTGGTTTGTTTTTCAAGTTGGCACGCATCACAAAAACGGTTCTTTTCAAACTTCAATTAAGAAATACCTTTCACCGCTTCCTTATTGTTAATTCTAGATAGATGGTAAAACGAAATATGGCCTAGTCTCCTATGCCATAACCAAGAATCTTCATTAAAAGAATTTAAACATATAACATTGCAATATAAATTAGACATATCAATCATATACACATTATTTCATAAAAATCAGAAAGCACACATGCATTAGTTTGTCTATCTAAAATATTACAAGATAAGCCATCAATAACTACTTTAAAACATCTATCACAAAGTTGACTAATACTCAAGAGGTTATGCTTGAGACCATCAACTAAAACAATATTTTCAATTAAAGGAGATGAGCTAATTTTAAAGTTACCTATACCGATAATTTTTCCTTTGGAATCATCTCCGAAGGGGATAGTGCCACCTTCATGGTACCTTGATAGGGTTGCAAAATTGTTGATATCCCAAGTCATATACCTTGAGCAACCGCTATCAAGATACCACCAGTCCCTATATCTAGGAACCTTGGTGTGTACCTACATCAAGTAACGAATTGGTTGATTTTGGTACCTAGATTTTCTAAGGTCCTATAGTCTTAGCTTTTCGAACCCAATATGATCATTAGAAGCATTTATTCTATCAAAATAAAATTTGGCTTAGTGACCCTTTTGGCCACAATAAGTGCATGAATAAACTCTTTCATATAAAACATGATGAGAGTGTAGGGTATGAGTATGTTTGATGTGTGTAGTATGTCTAGCATGATGTATATGTATAAGTTGTGATTTAGGAGTATGGGTATGTGTAGTATGATGAGCATGTGTAATATGAACATGTTTCTTTGGAGTATATTTCTTAGAAAACATTGCCTCCAACCTAGATTTATCAAACTCACATTTCTTTAACACATCTCCTAATGAGCTATTTTATCTTTTAAATAGAAATCTCATTTTTATCAATTAATGAAAATTTTGTTTATATGAAATTTATATGCATCAAAATTTTTGTGTGGATATGAGTGTGGAAGATAAATCATCTTTTTCTTTAGAAAGTGTGATAATTTTATTTTAAAGAGTTCATTTTCTTTTTCATTTTTAATACTTCTTTTTAAGGAAATCATAGTTATTAGACAACTCTTCAAAAGCCTCACCCAATTCATCAATTGTTAAATCACAATCATCAAGTGAGGGTTCAGACGTTACCTTAGATGTGTTATGTGTGTCGTATCCACTTCTTCATCGATTTCACTCTCTGAGTCCAAGTAGCTTTGGAGCTTTCTTTTTGTAGGGCTTTTTGGAGGTTAAAGATTTGCTTTTGGTCTCCGGATAATCTGCAACCATGTGGCCCGGGCTTCCGACAATTGAAGCATATGACCTTCTTGTCTTCTTTCCCTTGCCATCTTCTTCTATTATTAAAGTTGGCCTTGTTGTACATCCTCCTCACATTTTTCATTAGAGGGAGAATTTTCATCATCCTCTTCTTCATCATCATAGTCAGAGATGATGGAGTTGATTTAAAAGTGATATATTCTTCTTTTGTGTGCCATCTATTCCCTTACCTTCCTCTTCATTTCATGGGTCTTAAGATTTCCTATAAGACCGATGAGCTTCATCTCTTCTTTGTCGTTTAGCTCTTTCAATGTAGTAGCCTTGACTTCCCATGAGGATGGAAGTGTACGAATGACCTTCCTTATTTTTTGATCATTATCAATAGCATCACCTAAAGAAGCAAGACCATTATTATTTTAGTAAATCTTGTTACCATATCATCAATGGTGTCATTATCATGCATGATGAAATTTTTATATTGGGAATACAAGAGATCAATTTTTGCTCTCTTGACTTGTGACGTTCTCTCGTGTGTGGTTCTAGGTGTGTCCAAATCTCGTAGGCAGATTTGAATGGATGACTCTAACAATCGTCATCGTTCAAGCTTGAAGCAAGGCATAGTGTGCCTTAGCATTTGCATCAAACTCCTTAGTGGCTATATCGGACCAAGTGTCCTCATCACCAATGGGTTTAGCCACCGCTATTGTACCCGGCTTCCTAAGAATTACAAAATACGGTCACATTAACCTTCCATATAGGAAAGTTAAGGCCATAAAACTTGAGAGGGGTCTTAATATCTTCGGTCATTTTTACTATAGTGGATGAAGATGAAATTATGAATGAAGTGATTAGCAAATAGGATCTCTCTAAGGTTGTTGAACCAAAATCTAAAGAGCAAGGCTCTAATACCAATTGAAATACACCTACAGGGGTGTGAATAGGTGTTTTGCTAATCAAAGCAATTTTAAGACTACTTATGATGAATTATGCAAACGGTCACTCAAAATAATAATTGAAGCCGAATTTCCTGTGAAGGGCTCCAGAACTTCTCCACTTAGATTCCTCTAGATAATGAATTGAGGTGCTCAATTACCTTCTTATTGAGATGAGTATAGACTGATAATGAAAATGATAGAATGAAAGCAATTATAGAATACAAGATGAACTACAACACAAGTATGAACAATTAAAGCAATAGAGAGTAAGACACAAGCAATCGTAAACACAAAGAAATTAATTCGAGGTTCGAGCTATCGCTCTATGCCCCCGCCTTCACCATTATGAAGGATTTCACTATCCTCTCAGCGATCTTCCACAAAGAGACCTTACACAAAGGAATTACAATTTGGTCTACAAAAGACCGGAGTACACAACTCCACCACTCAATCCTTTACACAAGAGATAGCACAAAGCCAATTGAGGTTACAAAGCTCTTGGTGATCCAACAAGATCACAAACACTCTCTCTTATAACTTCCTATAGAGTAGAATATGAAATGTAGCTCAAAAAGTTAGTGCGAGATGAATTTCAGTTAGAAAGAATAGAAGAGCTTTAAAACCAACTTAAAAGGACTTTGAAAAGAAAGAACTCGAAGATTGGAAGCTAGAAAAACTTTTCTCTTTTGAAACAAACTTGAAAAGTTGTAACCTTGTGTTCTTTGTTGTATTGAAATCAAAACCAGTGACCTATATATATAGGCAGTAGATAAATGTCAATTGTTAATCATACCAGGTGATTTTGGGTGTGTTTAGACACTTGAAAACCAAAATGCCCCTTGGAATCCACTAAAAACAAACAGTTCCAAAACAAGCCGTTATAAACAACTGGCAAGTTGTCGGTCGACCAGTCGGTCAACTGCCAGCTCATCTAGAAAAGAGTCGTTGGCTCCGGTCGACCGCCCTTCAGTTCAAAGGGAAAAAACAAACGGTCGGTCGATCGGCCAACCCGAGAGCAAAAGGCTTTCAGTCGGTCAACCGATCGGTCGACCGTAAGGATTAGCGGTCGACCGATGGTTGATCGCATGCACAAACATGCACGCCCTTGGCCAAAGGCCCAGTCGACTGGTCAGTCAAGTATCTTGGCCTGAAATTGGCACCAGTCGACCGTCTGGTCAACCGACTTAACCTGAAACAGTTTTTTGGATAGTTTTTTGAGTTTCAAATATTTTTCAAAATATTTTGTATTGATTTATAAGAAATATAGCAATGTATTGGTAATCAAATACAAGTTCTAAACTTATTATAAAATTTTGAAAAATTATGAATATGTATCAAAACCAAACATGCAAAATACCAATACTATCAAAACTTGTATTTTTCGAAATCGTGTATTTTGTGTGTGTAGCTTCTTGAGCATTACAACTAAATTCTATACTTTAATAAACAAATATCTTACAAGGCTCTAGGTGAGTAGAAGATCTTCAAGTTGGCTTCTCCTTTAGCGACATTGAGTGCATTGAGCTTCAATCACGTACTTGAATATCCTTGAGTCTTCAACATCTTCCTTTAGAGGAAGAAAACTCCTTCAATTCATTAGAACCCTGAAATATACTTAAATATTTGAAATTGATTAGTACTAATAAACCACATATTTTGTTATCATTAAAACCATAAAACTGAGTGATTGTAACCATGGGCTAACAGTTCCTTGAATTCATCGTCACATCCAAAGGAATTCACCATGACCTTGACAAAGTCAAGGCAATTCAAGGCATGCAACCTCTGAAGACTCTAAAAGATCTCAGAGGTTTACAAGGCAGACTGACCTACATCCGAAGATTCATTACAATCTTTCTGGCTGTTGCCAATCATTTACACTGTTAATGAAGATATGCGTCTCCTTTATATGGAATGAAGCTTGCCAAAAGACTTTTGAGGATATCAAAGAATACCTCACCAAGCCTCCACTCCTATAGTTCCCGTTGGGAAATCATTCTTGCTCTATATACGAGTTATAGACCACTCCTTAGGCGCTCTTTTGACACAAAAGGATGATAGAGGTTGCGAACTGGCGATCTACTACCTGAGCAGAACTTTGATCGGAGTTGAATCTCGATACAGCCCTGTCGGAAAAGAGTGTTTGGCCTTTGTCTTCGCTGTCCAGAAGGCACAACATTATTTGGTTGGCCAAACCATTCATGTCCTTTCAAGAGTCAATCCCCTGTGCATTCTCATGACGAAACTGAGGTCCTTGAACTCTAGACTGGCAAATTGGGCCATCCTGCTGTCCCAATATAACATGGCTTTTGTTTCCCAAAGGCAGTCAAAGATCAAACTCTCGCAGATTCTCTGACAACACATCCAATCAAAAATATCAAAGCTACATGAAGACATTCCGAACGAGGGCATCGAGGCCAATATGGCCTCAGGAGACGATGAATGGTAGATGTTCTTTGATGGTGCATCAAGAACTGGCCCTACAAGCAAGATCATTGCTGGAGTGGGGGTAGAATTTGTCTCGCCAGAGAATCACGTTCTTCCTCGTGCATTCTCACTAACGGAATCCTATTCCAACAATGTTACTAAGTACAATACTTTGCTCATTGGCCTCCAGCTTGCTCAACAAATGGGGTTAGGGTACCTTGAAGCTTATGTTGACTCCAATTGATCATTAAACAAGTCAAGGAGAGTATGAGGTTCAGCATGAAGACTTGATACCTTATCACCATGCAGCATTAAGTTGGCCGACTCATTTGATGGCTTCTACATTAACCATGTTTCTCGCCTCCTGAATACAATGGCAGATGCTTTAGCTGCCCTCGCGGCTACATTGGACTTGGCCTTACCAGTAGATACCAATTATTGCCTTATGTTGGCTACGAGTTATCTTTTCTGTATGAAGTACGATTTAGAGGTTAGCGAAGTTCATACACCTAAACAAGCTTTCAACATAGAGATTAGTGATTCCCATCATCAACTATGCCTTGCATGGCGTATTACCTGATGATCCCAAGGAAGCAGCTTCTGTTCGACGAAGATCTATTCGATTCTACTATGATGCAGTGGTAAAAACATTGTACCGCCATTCATACTATAGTATATTTTTCATTGTCTATCCAATTCGGAGCCACGAGAGTACTTAAAGAGGCCCACGATGGCATATGTGGTGCTCATCAGTCAGGTCTAAAGCTCAAGGACCGATTGCACCGACTTGGCTATTATTGGCCAACTATGATTGCCACAATCGAATATGCAAAAAGGTGTAAGACCTGTTAAATTCATGCGGATTTCATACACCAATTCTTAGAGTAACTCCACCCCACAGTTGCTTCATGGACATTTGAAGCATAGGGAATCGATGTTGTAGGACCTATCAGTCCTCCATCGGCAAGAAGTTATCGGTTCATTCTTGTGATAACTGATTACTTCTCAAAATGGGCGGAAGTTGCACCTCTCATAGAAGTTAAAACCGCCAATATGGTCAACTTTATCAAACACTATGCCATTCACTGATTTGGTGTCTCCAAAAGGATCATCCACGACAATGGTCCTCAATTTGCAAGTCAATCGTTCTATCAGTTCTGCGACAAGTACCGAATCCAATAGTGGTTTTAACTGCTTACAACTTTACCGCCAATTGGTTAGCAGAGGAACGCAATAAGATGGTCATCAAGCTCCTCAAAAAGTTCATCTCTTCAAGAAAAAAGGTTAGAACGAGAAGCACAGTGAATGTCTTTGGGCCTACCAAATAACGGTCTGAACCCTACAGGCAATACACCTCTTTCTCTAGTTTACGGTATGAAGCAGTTATATCTTTAGAGATACAAATGCCATCACTTTGCGTTACTCTAGCAACCAAGATGATAGAAGGAGATAATGATCGATTATATCTCTAAGAGCTGAAAGCATTGGACGAGAGTGACTACAGGCTCAACAACGTATTGAGTTGTACCAAGCTCAAATCTCAAAGACCTTCAACAAAAAATCAAGGAGAGAGTCTTTCAGAAGGAGATTTAGTTTTAGATGTCAGGGCGACCTATAGTCATGACACATAAGACCAAGGGCAAATTTCAACCTAAGTAGGAAGTGAAAGTACACCTAGAGGGGGGTGAATAGGTGTACGGCTAATCTAATGAACTAAGCAGAAATTAAAAACTTAATTGCAATAACACTTAATGCAAACCAACGAGTGTAGCCGAATTCCCGGTGAAGGGCTCTGGACTAACTCCTCTTGATTCTCTGAATAAGAGTTGAGGTGCTATATGAAGCTCTCATGGTTAAGCACAAGTGAGGCACACACAAACAGCCACATATAATGAATGTATAACAATATGAATGATGCAAGCATAATAGTAAAGAGAGAGAGTTAGAGAGACAATGGATCAATCGCTACACACACGGATATGTTATCGAGGTTCGAGCATACAGCTCTACGTCCCCGCCTTCACACAGAAGGATTTCCAATCCACTTGTCCACACAGAACTCCTCCCACACAGGGACCTCCACTGAGGATTTAGGGCAAATACAATATGGAGTACACAACTCCTCTCTCAACAAAAACAACCTCTCACTAGAGGCTAGGCACAAAGCCACAACAAACACCACCTCACACAAAAGGGGTAGGCACTTAGCCAATACCCAAATCACCTCACACTTGAGGGATTCAACCACAAACTCCACCTCTCACTAGAGGGAGCAAAACACCAATCTTCATCTCTCACTAGAGGGAGCCAACCACTTCTCCAAAATCAACCTCTACCCAAGAGGGATAACACAAGTAAGGAGGGTTACAACTTGGTGGTATATCTCAACCATAACCAATTTTCTCACAAATAAAAGATCCTATAGATAGGATAGCAAGATATGGCTCAAGGATGGAAATAAAGTGTTTTGATCAAAGAAAATCACTTGGGAAAATCAGTAAATAGATATAGAATTTTTAGACCAAAAACAATTCCCAAAAGACTATTTTCTTTAAATAAAAAACACTAAACAACTAGAGAATAGGAATTTTGAACTCAAAACTTTTAACTTAAAACACTAGAAAGGATCTGAAATTTTTCACTCTAAAAATCTTAACCAATACCTCTCCCAAATGGGGTATTTATAACCCCAAAAGGAATCTGCCCGTTGGCAGCTGACAAGGCTAGAATTGGCCTCCGGTCGACCGCCAACGGTCAAATTTTTGACCGTTGAGCCTTCCGGTCGACCGCCCAGTCGACCGGGCCCTGAACCAGAGAGCAACGGCTCTCTGGCCGGTCGACCTCCCGGTCGACCAGGGCAACCCGAGAGTGGGTTTGCCTTCTGTCGGTCGACCGTGCGGTCGACCGGCCACTGACACAGCCAAGTGCACATCCTTGTGCACGTCCGGTCGACCGCTCTGGTCGACCGCTCCTGGTTCGGTCGATCGGAACGGTCGACCACCAGAGCCTGGCAAAAAATTATTAGGACTGAAATAGTTGTTTTTTATTATCCTATTAAATCCCATAAAACCTCTAAAATCTACAAAATAAGTTCAGTATAATACATTGATATACAAACATGTGTGAATAATTTCACACAAATTTCAAACTATTTGAACCATTTTGTGACTTACAAATTTTGCCAAACCAAACTGTATTTTCTAAAACTTGAATTTTTGAATTGAAAATTCGTTTTGTCCAAAACTCATCCAAATATAAAAAATGATATTGGAAACAACTTTAGGCACATAGTATATGGATATACTCAAATATACTATAAAGATATATATCAATGTTTTGATATTAAATCCGAAAATATGTTTTGTAAAACACAAACTCCAACACATAATAGGCATATTAAAATAAGTTGGTCTAAGAAAAGAAGCATACAGGTATATAGAACAAATCTAATATACATTAACTATGTAAACTTGTATTGATCTATCTATTCATGAAAACCAAGATCGGTTAAAGTCAAAAAACCGAAAACCAAATAAACATGAAAACTAGAAACAAGTGTGTGTTGTGAACTTGAGCATATCACACTATCTAGTCTTTACGAATGGATCTAAAACATAATCTAAACTATGTACCGAAGTCTTCTTGACGAACTCCGTCTTCAAGCCGACTCGATCCAAACCGTGATCCACGCTTGACTCCAACGAGTGCTAGGTATGACTTTGTCGCTCGAGCTTTTGAATCACCATGTGAGAAGCTCCAAACTCCTTTGTTGAAGCTAATCACCTACCTAATATTTGGTAAGTATCAAAAATTAAACATCACAAGATTATTAGTAAACATAACTACATGAGTTAATCTCATCAAACTAGAGTGGAAGGCCTCTGGGCCAACAATCTCCCCCTTTTTGATGATGACAAAACTCATGGAGTTATATATGTATGGATTAAAGTTAGCTTCAAAGAAGCTTCCCCTTAACTCATGCATAGCAATAAACATAAGATATGTAATAAATCTAAACATGTATATGTATCAACATGCATAAAAATAATGGAATGAACATGCTCTTGAACTAACATGAATAAACATGCTCTTGATATCAAACTTTTAAAATAAATTCTTTTTAAAATAAACATGTTCTTAAGCTCTTGATACCAATAAAAATTTCAATAAAAAACTTAATCTCTTGATACCAATCAATTCAATAAAAAACTTAAGCTCTTGATACCAATCAAGGTCTCTTGATACCAATCAATAAAACACAATTCTTAATACCGATTGGAAGATAATCACTTAATAAATATGCAAACAAACTCATGCATATAAACTCAAATACTTCTCCCCCTTTTTGTCAATCATCAACAAGGGGTCAAAGAAAACAATATTCTCCCTTTTTGTCTTAAACAAAAAATATCAATAAGGGGTGAACGCAAAACAAACTTTCTTGATACCAATTGAAAGAAAAATATATCAATTTAGTGCATCATGATATCAATAAAACAAAACATACCAATTGAAAGTACATAATTGAAAGTACATAATGTGGTACATAAACAAACATAGATTTAAATACCAATTGTAGTAAATTCCAATTAAATACCAATTGAAAGTAAATAATCATTTCAACCAAAAAATTTTGATATCAATAAAACATACCAATTTTAAGTAACTTATAGATAATCTTGATACCAATTTGTAAATATTAGTACCATTGAATGTATTTTTCATCAAAGCATATGATACCAAAAATAATCAATATCAATTTTTTAATCATTTTTAACATAAAGTGTGGGAGTAGAATACCAAACCAATTGAAAGGTGAAATATAATTTTTTTCTCCCCCTTATGAATATCAAATAAAATGATGCATAGCTTGTATAAGATACCAATTGAAATATAATCAATTGAATATAATAGTCATTTGAAATCAAGCTTAGCATGACCAAAATTTGTGCTCAAAGATATGAGATATAGTAAGCACAAATAAACACTATATAAGTATACAAAAGAATGTCAATAGTGATACCAATTGAAAGGATCCAATGATACCAATTGAAAACACAATAAGATTTAGTGTATAACTCATATTACCTTTCCACCCATTTCATGCACATGTTTAAAAGGATTTTCAATAGAAGCATATAAGGCATGGTCGCCCACCACGCCCTTAAATGGAAAGGGTTTTCAAAAATAGGTTTGAAAATAGTTTAACATAATTGAAAACTCTTCCAAAATGAAGAATACGAACTAGTTATATGAAAAATTTGTAAACTAGTACGAAATCCTTCAGAAAGGAATAAAATAAAAATATATTTCATGAAAAACATGTAAATCACCTGATCACTAAAAACTCAATGGGTCAATAAAACATATCTAGCTCTCATGAAAACAAAACATGAGTAAACATCTAATATGAGTGTACAAGTATAATGTGAAATACGAAGTTACGAAAATAGTCAATTTAGCTCAATGTAAAATTCCTTAAAACATGAAATCATCAAACGATTTAATCTTCAAGGTTATGTATGTCATGTTCAAACTAAGGTATACATGCATATCTAAACTTACGATTCCACAAAAGTATATGCATGAAGGCAAGTGGCTCAAGATGTATATGTATAGCTAATAGTTTAGACACA